>JBBIGA010000022.1:13840750-13851627 GCA_037576975.1 Alestes dentex | reverse complement strand
ATGAAAGAGAGCGAGCATGAGAGAGAGAGAGAGAGAGAGAGAGAGAGAGAGAGAGAGAGAGAGAGAGAGAGCATGAGAGAGAGAGAGCGAGAGAGAGAGAGCGAGAGCATGAGAGAGAGAGATTAACCCAGTAGCTGCTTGCTTACCAAGACCCAATGATAGAATCCCAAAGGAATCTGGAGTGTTGATGTGACCTTGTAAAAAAGTGCACCACCCAATGCCATTATTCATTCTTCACATTCATTTAGACCAGAAAAAAAAACAAAAAAACGGTTCACTATTAAAGCATCTCGTCGCAAAAGGAAATGAAAGCAGTGCCGGGAAAAAAAAAAAAACAGAAAAAAAAACAAAAAACTGTTACATTGTGAAAAATGCCCAAAGTTTATTTACTGAAATACATAAATTTCTGAATCAATTTTCATATGTTCATGTACTAAAATTAGGCAATGCAAACAAGTCTAGTCAAGCAGTTGTCTATAATCTGTCCAATCACATACACAATACATGGTGTAACACAAAGAATAAAAACAGAACACCACAAGACTACAGAAACGCTGGCAGGACAGGACTACACAGCGTGCGAAGAGATTATACTTTATGGTTTGTTGCTGTTGCTGTGTCCTGATAAAACAATGAATAAAATAACAGGTCTGTATACTTCTGAAGTTTATTTAAAGAAATAGGTTTACACTGAAACATAAATGCTGCTGATAGCAACATTGTGTGAAAGCTAATTGGTGCTTACATGCTAGTTATTTTGGTTTATCTAGTTGAGCTGTTTGTTTAGGTTCATTTAAAACATAATGTAACATACCGGATTAATTCCAATATGCAAGGAACTTGTCTGTAAAGGTTCATTCTTTTCATGCAAGGAAGCAATTTATTTTATTATGAAACTTATTATACCTTACTGCACAAGGTATACACACACGTTCCAAATGCCTAAAACTTTGCACAAAACTTCCAATTCCAATTCAACTTGACCAAACTTTCATTATCCACCGGCAGGTACAATCTGAAGAGAACTACGCAACCCAATGCAGAGAATTTCACATGATTAAGGAAAAGAGGCTATAGCTGCTGATCCAGTGATCGCCCTGTACAATCTTTTAAATTAACATCGGAATGAGAGTAGAGTTATTGTACAAAAGCAATCACACAAACCGTGAAAATCGTTCATCTCATGGAGCGTCTCACTGCTGAATAAAGGAGATTTCACATCTAGAACCCCTTTAGAGAATCTGCCAGGACTCCGCAAAGTAGATGTTTTTAAACCACTGCACAGTATTTGCACAATATCAACCACTCATTTTGCGCTACATCCAGAATCCTGATCCAAAGTTCATTCTTCTCAAATTAAAACATTTAGGGAGCTGGAAAACCATTAACTTACCGTAAGTAATGCCGTGAGGGTATATCTGAACCCACCAGGTTATTCAACATCACACTTTTCGAGAACAACTGGAAAAGTGGGCCATCTTAACCAAATAAATACATTATTTGGATTGAAAATGTGAAAGGAAACAACAGAAGCACTCTTAAATTTTAAACCATGAGAATGCACTGCTTCTGCGTCCTGGATGGGAATTCCCAGAATTTTTAGAGGAGTTTTCTGGGACAGACAAGCAAATTCCAGGACAGTTCTGGAAAATCCCCAGTGGGTAGCAACTTCATAGAAAACAGGTCCTAAGAGATACAGGAGGTTTAATTTAACACAAATGCCTGTTACTCCGCAACTCTTGTAGATGTTGTACAGTGCAATATTGCAGTCCTGTTTATGTTAACTATCCTGTAACCCTTTTCTGATCATACAGGGACTGTAGGCTGGTTACTTTCTGGGTGGACTACTCCCACCTTGCAGTGACACTGATGTGTGAAAGCCCCAGCAACACCGCAGTGTACACTTCCACCAGAACCACACACACTACCATGCTAATGTCACTACTGTGCTGAGAATGGTCCACCATCCCATTAATGTGTTCCACAGCAGTCCTGTGGTCAAAAAATGGGTGATGATTGAGGTAGGAAAGTGTTGATAAACTGTACAGTAAGATAAGCACTACAATTGTACCCATTTGCAACTGTACCAATTTAAAGGGGACATATTATGCAAAACTCACTTTTTGCATCCTTTTGTATTTCCAGTTGGGTCTCTACAGCTCCTATAAACACTCCAAGCGTGAAAAAAAAAAACATCCATCTGTTTTCTGTGAGTCAACTGAAAGATTTTGATGTCAGGAATCATGTGCTACTATGAGCCATTTGGACGGCTCCCTTATCCTGACGTCAGGATGAGGAAATTTGCATAGAACCACCCCTCACCTGTCGAGCCCCCACCCACTAGATTAGTTGAAGATCCACCATTTTTGTCTGCTGGTTTTACGAGCACACATAAGACACCAAGCGTCTTAAGCAACAGCTTATTTGCATAAAAGTGACAGAGGCCTTAAACGGCTCATTTTGAAAGGGACTGACACTGTCAAGAATAGAGCTGGTGAGATCTCTTTATGTGAGAGTGATTTTGTACAAAGAACTTCATGAACATGTTTTGTATAGCCCACAGACCTGTTATAACTTGTTAAAAAGAGGTATAATATGTCCCCTTTAATAGATCTATAAGGCGGGAGGCCACTGAGTGGAAGCTCAAGGAAGGGGTTTCTAATAAAGTGGCCAGTGTATATGTATCCATCTTCTACTCATGAGAAACTTCACTCTTCTCAAAGCAAGCATCAAATGTGTTTGCTTTTCTTTCATAACTCTAACTTTGCCTGAGAATACGCTCTCCAGATTTTACTGGACCTTACTTGGGAAATACCTACTAGAATGCCATGTCAGTTCACAATAGTTAACAAAACAATCTCCAGTCTTTCGGCAAGACATGATAAACAGTGTGTTTTCATTTCAGTAATCATAACATGAGGGTTATAAGACTGTGAAGACAGCAAGTTAAAAAAGAAGACTAAAAAAATGTCCTGCTGACAGACAGCTGTATCCAGACGTGATATGAATATTAGAGTCTCCTGTGAAGCATCACAGGCAGTCTGTATGCCACAGGACTGCGCCTACACTGGAGAACAACACTGTTCATGCTGGATTTTTAAGCATGAAATAAAAATGTGCAAGTGGGACCACACAAGGGGCTTTTTCCTCTTTGAACAGGTCGTGAACAGTTCAAGTGTCCGCCTTTGTTCTGAAATCTTAGACACACTGGCTGGCACACACATACACTCTATATATCTGTATTTATTTAAAAAACGATAAAGGTCAATATCCAGAGCGGATTAAACTTGTTCAGGCTGGCAGCTCAAATCTTGCTTTCAGGCATTCATTTTTTGCAGTGTGAACACAAAAAAGCCACACAAAACCACGTCCCAGACATATTTGTTTCCAAATCTGATTCAATTACCAAATTCTTTTCAATTGGGGGCATCAGAGCATGTGACAAGAACGTTTATATGCCATAGTTTTTTGGGTACTTTAAAGATTTTTGTCCATTTTTCTCCCCCAATTTAGTCATTGCCAATTTCACCTGCTAGCTAGTACTACCCCAATCATTGGACTAAGGCACCATCATTGGACAACTCAGCACGCTTTAAGTAGAACACTAGCTTATGTCAACTAACAGAGCCCCTTGTTAGCATCATACTAAGTGATGAGGAGGAGGGAGGCCCTTCCTGACTACCCCAAAAGAGCAAGGCCAAATATGCTCTCTTGGAGTCCCAGTCACAGATGGATGTGGCATTACTGGGGAACTCAATCTCCCAATGACAACACTCACTTTGAACAAAGTCCATCTCTGAACATTAGTAGTAGAGCCTATTAGCCTTTTAGCTAATGTTGTCCACTGATCAGGCCATCTTATGTTACATTTGTTATGCAGTATAGCATGTTCCAGTCATGATGATCATTCTGCCAGAACACTTGTTATAGAATAGTGCATAATATGATCTAAGCTCACAAGTTGGCTAGGTTTTGACTGTCCATCCCTAGTCAGAGTAGCCCCATGTACAGGAGAATGTAACTACAGTCTGACTTGATCACTTGTATTTGGTCACTTACAGTGTGAACAACGTCTAGTCTAAGGATGTAAAATTTCTTCTGAAAGTGACAATTCATTCATATGGAATATGAGAATCAACGACAAGTTTATTCTAAATAAAATGAATTCTCAAGCAATAATTAAACACAAGTTAAAAAAACTGTTTTCAATTGCCTTTATTCCGCTGCTCTAAATCCAGTCCCAATTGTGTATTTTGTTTAAATATAAATTTATAAATCAAATCAGAATAATTAAATCAACTGAATCATGGTAGAATTTTGAGATTTCATGATGCATGAAGAATCATAGCTGAATCAAAGTATTGTGAGGTCAAAGCTTTACACTCTGATGCATACACTCAGGCACACAAAGCAATGGTCAGCATTCAGCTGGGTCTGTGTGTTTGTGTTAATTGGCCAAACTGCTGGCACTGATAAGAATCTCTCTAAATACTGCTGACGAAGGCTACAGCTAGGCCAGCCATGCTGACAGAAGCTTCTCTCTCTGAGTTTGGTGAGTGGATTGAGTCCATAAGGGCCCCAGTAACTCACAGCAGCTCATAAAACACACACACACACACACACACACACACACAGTCAAAACCCCAATCCAGATCAGAGTAGGAACCACAGAGGCTTTTCTTTACGGAGGGGAAACATGCAAGAAAACACACACAGTTCAGCAGAAGCCAGGCCAAATTCCTTCATACATTCTCTCACACACACACACACACACACACACACACACACACAGAAGTGAACACATCCACATATATGGTCACCCCAAATCATCTCATGTTCTCAATCATCTACATTCCATGTTCAAAGTGTCATGTCCCAGTCCATCTGAAGGAAAAACACGAAAGACTCCACACCACAAACATGTTAGCCAGCAGCCACACCATTTTCATTCCTGCAGTTACGAGGGCATGCGTGTGCTTGCTTGGCACCGTTTAATCTCCCTCTGAAACCCTAACATTAGAGCCTGGCCCATGCCAAGTTCCCAAACTACTTAAGACTGCCACAGAGGAGTGGCTAATGACAGGACGTGCTCATGTGAGGAAGACACTGGGCAGACTCCAGCAGAAACTGCCCCATAACCTGCAGGCTCTGGAGACTCATAACCACAAGACAGAAACGGTTCCATATTATTCAGGACTGCAAGTTATCCCCTCTAGACTGAAGGCCTTAGCACCTCATAAGACTCCAGGAGGAATTAACCTAGAGGCTGCAGAGCTCAGAACCTCACAACCTTTCAGTGAAGGAAAGAGAAGCTGCCCCAAAGGTTGAAGGTCTTAGCCCCACAGGTTGAAGGTCTCATGGCCTCTAGCAGAAGCAATTATGCTGGATAAAGGCCGAGAGTCTCATAAGCCATGCAGGAGGAAAACAGAAGCTGCACTTTAGTCTGAAGCTCTTAACACATCATACCCTCTGAAAAAAAACTGTTCCACTTTTTACAGATCGTGGAGCCCTGTGCTTTTCTACTGTCCCATAGACCTGAGCACCTCTAGCGTCACAGAGACCTCTTTTCAAAGAAGGCCTGAAAATCTTATGTCTTTCAAGTAAAACTGTCATGTCCTAAAGGCACGAAAACCCTCATACCCCTGAACAGAAACCACCACATTTAAGGCCTTAGCATGTAATAGGTCTCCAGAAGGAACTGCTACACAGGCTGAGGGATTTTTAGCCTCATGTCTTCCAAGGGAAAACAGCCTTAGAGCCTCTTTAGCCCAGGACAGAAACTCCACATTTTGAAAATCTGTTGTAGACACTGCCCCACAGACCTTAGAGACACACTGCCCCAAGAGCAAGAAAGTCTGATAAGGAGACTTCTGGCTCTGACCTGGACACTGCGCAGGAATTAGACACTAAACTAATACCGACTCCTACCAGAAAGCATCTTACATGACTCCAAATGAGTACACAGTGGATGTGGCCTACGGCGGTCAGTGAGTCAGTTGTCTCTCACACACACACACACACACACACACACACACACACATCTGGTCTTTAGTCTAAACAGTCCCTAAAGCATTATGGTTGAGAGTAATGTTTCTCTTACTATGTCTCCAGGCTTCAGTTCATGCATCAAATGCACAACTATACCACTCGAAGGTTTTATAAACCATGGTCTTGTAAACAGAAATTAAGCCACTAAACAAGTCAGCTTATTTGTGATGTCTTTATTTTCTATTCACGATTATTTAAGAAGTACTTTGGGCGCAAGCAGAGGAAAAGTAGACTCGGGCACATTTCTGGCATGCATTATGTAAGGGAGGCCTGTGGGTCTGAACGATGATGTGAGGTTTAATGCTGGATCTCGTTCTGACAGCTAGATTGCACCGTATGCAAGACTCCTCTTTTTTCCACTTCAGTTACACAACTGTGATGAATTGAGGTGATTTGGGTAAATCTGACCTGGCACAGCGAAGGAATGCAAGGACGAAAAGCATACCTGATACTTTCCTTTTAAAAATCAAACCTTAAACATGATACTGTTGTTTTTAACAGCTTTGTCCTCAAAAGTAAACCAAATGTGATGGATTCCCACATCCATACTTTTGTGAACAACACAGTTAACGAGAACGTAAGCACTAAAAGCATCTCTTTGAATGGTCAATGTAAAAGAAAATGGATGCCAAACCAGAAGAGAATAAGAATACTGCACGCTGACTTTCAGACTGTTGACTATGTTTGGGCCCTGTTTACTTCAGCTACAGGCAGTGCAACACACTTCATCAAGATGTTTAAAGATCGGTATGATTTTCCCACTAATAAAACATCCTTCAAGACTACTGCTAGAGACAGCTGTTAATGGTGCGGCCATTAAACCAGATTTATCACGGTTCCTAAAGGTTGGTTTCCTGGACAGGGATTATGCCTAGTCCTGGACTACACAGCACTTTGAATGGACATTCTTCTTAAAAATAATATAGAAGAGAAGTAGCCTTAACATTTGTATGGGAAAGCAATCACGAATGTGCAGAAACAACTCTTATTAAAGCTGAAACCAGGGTTAGTATGGTCATTACAATGTGTGTAATACGGCACAAATTCCTTCCCTCTATTCTAGTAGAAAATTCTGTACTTCTGCACCTATTAATCTTACCCCATCTGATCTATACCGTTGTAAATACTCTGTCTTTAACCGACACACTGTGTATATTAGGGTTGCGCCATGTATCATTTGCCTTACCGTGATACTGGCCTTTGTGATAAGGATGTCACAGAAGGCCACAATATGCAAATGAGCCCTAAGAATTAAAAATGCGAACTAACCACTAAATCTTTAATCAGGGTTTATAAATTTAACAATAATGTAATCTCTAACCATGTCACATATTGTATCATAATAATAATGCCATATGTAGTTTCATCTGATACGGCATGTATATCAGATCATACATACATATATATGCGTGTGTGTGCGCGTATAAGGGTGTATATATGGGTGTGTATGGAATGTTATTGTACATTCACGCAAACACCATTTCCACACAAATTCAAGTACATGCAAGCATAATTGGCCGATAAAGTGATTCAGATTGGCCTCACCTCATTTGACGGTATGCTAACGACCCCAGTTGACCTCCGCTTTTCACGCAGTTTTCTCTTCTCTATTTGACCTTTGCCCTTTCTGGCACTGGGTCCAGAGCTTTTCTTCTCTTTTCCTTTTCCATGCGTGGGGCTTTCCTTGTCACTGTCCTGGCATGCGGCCGCAACAGCAGGGCTGCTTTCAGACACCTTTTTCACAGGCGTTTCAGCCGGTCTTGAGCCGGTGTCCTCTTCAGGCCTTCTTAAAGCAGAAGAAGACGAGGACCGGGCCACCGGATAAGAAACACAATTCACCCCCGCGGAGTTGCCATTGTTGCTTGGTTCAGGTGTTTTGGTGGCAACGCCGCCCGTGCTTTGCAGGCCAGGAGGTGGGCACTGGCCAGTAGCGGCAGCGATGTCCCCCAGCATCTTGGCCCTCATCTTCTCCCTCTTGGCTTTCCATTCCTCCAAGAAGTCTGTGGCTGCATTGGCTCTGAAACCTCCAGACGCCATTGTCATCCCTTTTTAGAACCTAGTGGAACTGATTTCTCTTTTGTTTTCTTTTGTTTTTTCCTGCTCAGGAAGTTTCTTTTTTGCACTGTTTTTGTCTGGGAGTCGGAGAAACCCAAAGCAGGATGGACTTTACTTTCCTCCCTGGATCAGGAGCTCCACATTCCTTCTCCAAGGCAGAAAAAAGCAAGGCTGGAAACACAGAACAGTCTGCTGTCACTGAGAACACACAAAATACACATGCACACATTTACGGAGCAGTGTGCTCCCCCAATACACACTGTCGCTCTCGCGCTCTCTCTCTCTCTCTCTCTCACACACACACTCACTCACTCACTCACTCACTCACTCACACACTCACACACTCACACACTCACACACTCACACACTCACACACACACACAGACATATTCAGAGCACTCCGCTGTAATTGAAAAGCATACTGGTGGCACTAAACACACACAAAACAACTAGACTAGAAATAATCACACACACACACACACACACACACACACACCAATCAGCAGTCACTCAACAACACACACACACATACACACACAAAAACCTACCACAGTAACTTGCTATCACTAAACACACACACTATACCCACACATGAGTCTGTTTGCAATAAAAACATGAAACACACACATGCATATCCCTACTGTCCCAAAATTCTCATTCAACACACAGCAACCTGCCCAGTCAGCACTTAACTCTTGAATACACACATACACACATCTAAACTTCCAACATAACACACGCAGCAACCTGTTGCTGAGGATACAAATACTGTGCCCTGATTTCCAGAGTGTTGATTGAATTATAGTGTTAAAATAATTAGACCATATTAGAAAAAACTTGGCTTTTTGGCCCTGTTTTGTGCATCTAAGAGCAGTCCAGCTCAACTCCTTCTGTGGTAGGAGCACATTATCAAGGTGTATAAACACAGATTAATAAATACCCACTACTAAAACTTCATTCTGACTACTGCCAATGACAGCTCTTAACAATGCTACAATTAAACCAACCAATGGTTGGTTTATTGGACAGGGATCACACCTAGTCCTGGACTACACAGCCCTGAATGGACATTCTTTAATAAAAATAGTTAAGAAGAGAAATAGGCTTGAGACTTGAATGTGAAAACAACTGCAAATGTGTTTCATATGGAGCACTAAACTTTTAGAAAACACACACACACACACACACACACACACACACACACACACACACACAGTTTCAAACTTGTCACATAACACAGTAACCTGTCAGTTGGCACTAGAACACACACAGCCTGCCATTAAACACAAAATTCAAGCATAATTCTCCCAGGCTGTTTGAGGTTAAGCCTGCTTTTACAGCATTACAGAACCAGGAGCAGAGTTTACAGAACCTCCGTCCTAAACACTGCCCAAAACTGAACTACAAACTGCCCAAAAACTGGAGACAAAGTTGAACTAAACTCGATAAAAACTCACCTGCTCTCCGCAGCCCGTCCAGTCTCACACACACTCAAACCGGTCTGATCGCTCTCTCTCTCTCTCTCTCTCTCTTTGAGTCTATCTCCCTTGCCCTTTCTCTCTCTCTCACCTTCTAACAAACACTCGCTCTCTCTATCTGTCTGTTTCTGTGTCTCACTCTCACTCTCTCTCTCTCTCTTCCTCTCTTTGAGTGACTCTCTGCATTTGGACTTTAAATAAGGCTGTATAGTTGAATCTCCTTAAAAGGGAAAAAATTGCCCCTGACCCAGTGTAAAAACCAATGCAGCTCAGGTGTGTGTGTGTGTGTATGTGTGTGTGTACTATGCGAACAGTACAGATATTTGAACAAGTTGACCAAAGGCAGCCTCCGGAGACAGACGAAGGACAGTTACCTGAGGGTATGAACACATACACCGGAGATTTACCATCAACAGAACGAGGAATAAAGACGCGTGTTTGTGTGTGTGTGTGTGTGTGTGTGTGTGTGTGTGTGTGTGTGTGTGTGTGTGTGTGTGTGTGTGTGTGTGTGTGGAGTCCTAGAGAGAAAAGAGAAAGCAAAATAAATTAAACAGCAAGCTTTCTCTCACAGAGAGGATAGAGAGAAATGATAGAAAGAAGACAAAGGAGAGACAGAAAGAAGAGAAACAGGAAGAAGTTGAAAGAAAAAGAGAGAAAATAAAGAGAAAAGGTGCGATGAAAGGAAGAAAGTGGGAGAAATCACCTAAAGAGATAGAAAGAATAGTGATACAGGGGGGAGGGGCTAAGAGAAAGAGACACCAGCCGCCTACCTTATACTGTGTGTGTGTGTGTGTGTGTGTGTGTGTGTGTGTCCTCGTGTTGCAGGCTCTATTTTGGGAAACTCTTTGCGCCTGGCTGTCACCATGTCAGTCGGGGTGACAGCATGGCCACCCAGCTTACCGCCACTGCGACGCCACACACACACACACACACACACACACACACACACACACACACCCCTACCTGTGTAGTGAATGGTGTTATAATTACTCACTGTGTTTGTGTACTGTATTGTGTGTATGTCAGTGTATTTGCCTCTGAATGTCTCACACGCACACACACACACATATAGCGTAAAAATCTTGAATCAAACCTCTTTTCGTTATATTTTGCTTTGAAAAACTACTATTTTATTCCGGTGAAATTGTTTTTTCTTTCTCTTATTGGAACAAATGTTTTACTGTGACAGACTGCAAAGTGTCTAAAGACACAAGTTTTACTAGATAAAGGAGTTCCAACCACTCAGCATTCAGCACCACCAGTATACTGATCACCGCCTGATCATCTGGAACCACC
>JBBIGA010000022.1:13777906-13788756 GCA_037576975.1 Alestes dentex | reverse complement strand
TGTGTGTATGTGTGTGTGTTTGTGTGTGTGTGTGTGTGTGTGTGTGTGTTTGAAAAGTGTGTAAATGAAAAATACAATATAGTAGTAGTAGTAGTAGTAGTAGTAGTAGTACCTTTTATTTGTCACAAAGTGAAATTATAAATAAATATAAAAAACAATCTAAATCTTATCTACAGAAAATACAAAAAATATATTCTGGACTGTTTGTGTAAAATTTGCCTGATGCCAGTCCCTAAACATTTATGAATTTTTAAATATCGAGACTACATCCACCTGGGTTAGCATTACAGAGAAATTTGACTTTTGTTAGGATAAAAACCCAGTATCCCCTAAATGTTCTGCTCAGAAACGGTTTGAAATATCAGTGAGATCAAAAAACATCTATGGGAGCTCCTGAGTGGCACAGCTGTCTAAGCATTGGCCCTGTTATCAGGAAATCGATCCTCTGTGATGCCAAAGTCATCCATGGCTGGGAATCCAAGACAGCATAATTGGTTAGGATGGCCCATCTCCCCTCCAAGATGCTAACTGACAGAGTATCTGTCTTAACAGAATTGGCAGAATGGTGCCGAAATTTATGTGGCTCTTACTGTAGGCTCCTTAGTGCCAAACAGATCGGAAATGGACTCCTCTACTATTTGTTAATACAAACAATAAAATATATTTCCTCTTCAATTCTGTGAACTGAGGCAGTTGTTTTGTGTGTAGAAAGTGTGTTGAGCTGCTAGTGAGCAATGTAGGATTAAAACTCCCTGCTGTAAAAGCAGTTAATGCTCCTTCAAAAACATGGTCATGATAACAAGAAACAGCTCTCCTGATATAAAAATCACTTTTTAGATATCAAACAGTACTGTAATAGATGCTGACTCGGTCATTTTCATTTTCAAAGACAAAAATCCCAGCTGACTCTTGTACATCCAACAAAGTTTCAAAATACATTCCATCAATGTTACTGAAGAAAAACGTGCTATTGTTAAGTAATTATATCATAGTTACTGAATATTAGGTCTTAGTAAGTTCTAACCTTTGTTTTTAAATGTTCATGCATATTTTCCCTGGTATATTTCATGTGTGTAAAATAAAAGGCCACTTTACAATAAAACTAAATTCTGGAAGCGGTTACGTTTAACTATTTTCTTAATTATAAGGAAGCAAGTCGTTAACAACTGGCCACTATAACTAAGTACATGGCAAGGCACAGGACATCGTCGCCCTCTTTGTTCATGTATTACGTAGTTGCTTATTAAACATTTTAAGTTAAATTAATAACCATTTATTAACACATTACAAAGCCAATATATGCACAGACCTATTGTAAAGTGGTGCCTAAAATATACATGTAAAAAAAAACATGCCAAGTGAGTAACAAGTAACTAATGAGTGCAGTCATCAGGTTTTAAACTCCGGTCTGAACTAATTTACCCCTTTAAAAGGCTGTGAGAGGGAGTGTGTGCTGGAGTGCAGGTGGATGCGACCAACAGGCTGCTCTGTATTCGCCCTGGTGTAGTTCAGGTACAGTGTTGGATGGGAATGATGTGAAACCCACCATTACACTACCGGTGTGGTTCATAATGGCACATGTGAGTTTCTGTAGGTGTTTCCTGTATAGTGTCTGTAACCACGGGCAACCTCTCGACTTTCCTATTGCCGCTGCTGGGCCGTGGGCACGGCTCACCGATCACGCAAAGCCACGCAAAGCCACGCAAAGCCACGCCGATCAAGCATGTTATCAAGGGCAGTGCAACGCAAAAACATGTCCCTGGAAGAGATCAATGGAACACACACACACACAATAGAAGGTGGTTTTATAATGTTTCTGTAAGATTTCAGTTTTGAAACTGGGTCCACCCACTGCTATGAGAGAAGGAGAGGAAAGGAGGAGGGTGTGGGGAGTGGGGGGGGGCAGGAGAGAGAGTGAGAGTGAGAGTGAGAGAGAGAGATGAGTGTGTGGGTTATCACTCACTCTCTCAGTTTAAAATAAGGACACATTGATCCACCCACCCACCCCTCCATATAGCCCTATCTCTCTCTCTTTCTCTCTCTCTCTCTCTCTCTCTCACACACACACACACGCACACACACACACATAAACACACACGCACGCATACACATACATTCTCTCTCACAGTGTTAATTGGTAGGGCATAAGCCTCCATTATTTATTAGCTACTGTGCGGTTTTGAACTTGACTGATATGACTAATTACAAAACTGGAGTTCTTTATTAAAGACCCATGGGCTGACTCAGACTTGCACCCCAGAGACTCAAGACTTGACTCACACTCGCACACCAGAGATTTGAGACTTAACTTAAACTTGGACCCCAGAGATTGTGATGTGTGACCAATTGAAGGCGATTGCTTACAGACTGCTTAAAAGAACCACGTAGGCTTTTTGGAATCCATTTGCTAAATCACAGTTTAACCAATGTTTTTTGTTTTTTGTTTTTTTTGGGGTTTTTTTTTACTATGGCTTGTGGTTATTACCCCAGAGTTCATGCTTCATATGAAAGGTTTTTGGCCCCTAAGTACTTATGAACGAAGCAAAGCTTGACTCACTTCAAACTGCAGAGCCTACTCTGTTATTAAACCACCCACGGGTGACATCGAAAGCGAGTCAGCACATTTCATGGGTCACATACTTTATTACCTCTCTGATTCCATGTAAAGCTGACACCACTGACATCATTTTCACCCAAACCCAGCATTCAGGCCAGACCAGAGGAGCTTTTGGAAATCCCAAAAATGTTTAATATTTCATTCAAAACCCAACAAGCCGGCAGAGTCAGCCGGGGGAGTGGAGCTATCTGAGCCCAGCACGGTCGGAGGAGATTGGTGGAGCAATTAGAGCAGCTCTGCATTGCTCCGTTTGATCAGTTCTACGCCTGCCACCAGCTTAATGCGGCCGTTCAGCATTCACTGAGAATGAGGATTAAACCTCAAAATGACGCTCTGCTGTCTGCACAGCACTTGCTCATCCATACTAATGAAGAGATATGCTGTGTTGACACGCTGGAGAATGAATCCACCTCATATTTACAACACAAGTCAGGAAGTCAGTGTGCGTTTGTCCATTATTTTGTGCTGTTTAGCTTATGGTACAAAAGGATCAAGATTGAATTTAATTGGCATTATTACTGACATGCTGATGCTTTGTGCATGCATGAACGATTGTATCTTTCAATTCATTTTAACGATTGCCCACATTTATTAATCCCCCACTAGGCTATAACACAGCTGACAGTGGTCCGGAGGTGATGATGCTCGTCGCTCAGGTTTGTAACGAACAGTCTTGTTTTGCCAAACAGAAACAAGGTCTTTTATTTCCCCAGTTAATAAACATTATTGGCCTGTTGTTTTCTTGCTCTTCCTGAAGCTGATTAATTTCCTCCTGTATCTCACCTCCCGCACTCATCACAGCTCATGAAAGATAGAAGGAAATTGAAAGATGGCAACAGAGAGATGCATCACACCTTGGAGAACGTGGTTATGGGTGTTTCTAACTACATAATAATAATCTTGACAACAACAATAACCATAACAATAACAATGATAACAGTAAAACTGTTGTCAATGGAAACAATAAAACAACAAAAACAACAAGCCCAACATCACTTCAAACCAAAAATCATCTAAAGGCAACTCAGACATCATAACCTATTCTCAATACTGTTAAAAATATATATTTACATTTCATGATTCATGTTAATGAATGTTTAATCAAAAACATTTTAGGATTTGGTATGCAATTAATAGTTTTACATTTATATATCCCTTTTAACAATGATGACCCAAAGATCCTGAGAAACCGATGTTCTGAAATGTCAGATATGGAGACTGACCGGATTTCTGTTTAGCTAGACAGTAGAGATGATACGAATCTATGAATGAGATTCTTTTGTAATCTTAGTAAGTTTAGCTCAGGGTGTGAAAGACAGCAGGTTTTTGGGAGGTCTGAAAGCTCCTGAATGACACTTGAGACCCCCAACAGCTCAACAGCTGGATATATGGGGTTTCTGAAGAGATTTCAAAAAAGCATTCGCTTGAATTTCTTTGTTTAATCTTGCCACATCACCCATGACAGATATTTTGTTTCATTTTGTCTGTCCCCAGTTATAAACCCCTGTTTATGATTTTTCACCAGTTTTGATGAGGAAGACCCCCCCCAACTGCACACCAGTTTAGCTGCTTTACTGAATGGGGAACCAAGTTCAGCTGAATGGAGGGCAAGATAGACAGACAGATAGATATATAGAAAACTCTTGCATTCTCAGGGAATTACAAGACAAACCTTCTGAATACTAATTAAGGAATTGAATACAAAACCTCAAGTATTTGAATTATTAGAGATTCTGTGAGGGTAAAGGATGGAGAACATTTCTCCTTTCACAAAGGAGAGAGCTAAGAGCAGTGAGGGATCCACAGTGGGTGATATAGCTCAGCATCTACTGACTCTGATGTGTATAAAAATAAGTGAAAATGAGAAACCCAGAAATAAACCCTGACCCCCTGAGATAAACTCTGCAGAAGTTTTGGAACATTTCCACAGATGGTTTGGCTATTTCTGTCAGCACATTAACTTCAGCTCTTTTTTCTAAGTGCTAAAATGGATCACTAAGTCTTCCTAATAGCAATTTGGAAGGCGTAGACTGTAAAGAATTGAGAACAAATCCAATTACACGCACCTCCGAATTACAGCAAAAGGACTGTGGGGAAAAGAAAAAACCCAGAGGGCTTTATTAAAAGACGTCCGGATTCTTATTTCCGGAAAGCCCTTCGTTTTAGAAGAGCCTTAATGAAAATATCTGCACGTATTCCTCACCTGAGACACATCTGTACAGTTTATCTTACATTCAGTTCAATTCAGTTTCACCGAAGATCCGCCCCGGTGCATTTTCAGATCTCCACCACGACAAGATCTGGTTCGGTCTTTGTTCTCCAAAGCTGTCAAGTTTCTTAAATCGCCCACTAACACATTTTAAACTGAAATGTTGAACCCTGGTGAGGTACGTGGGTGCTGTAGAACTGGTTAAATGAAATGATATATGTGCTTCTTAGAGAGGACTGAGGCGGGAACAGATGGCCGGCAGGAGATATGGCAACCAACTGCAAGTGCTAACTTATGTGTGAGTGTGTGTGTGTGTGTGTGTGTATGTGTGTGTGTGCATGTATGAGTGGACATGTGCACGTTACGATTCAAATGTTTGGGATAATCATGTGAACGGTATCTTTTTTTTATTATTTGTGTCCAAAGAAAACCACAAATGTCATTTCTTACATTTTTTTTACATCATTTGAACACAGGCCTGAACCAGTGAAGAACCAGGAGCAGATGATTCCAGGTGATCAGGCGGTGATCAGTATACTGGTGGTGCTGAATGCTGAGTGGTTGGATCCCCTTTATCCAGGCACCTAGTGATTCAAAGCAAAATATAAAGAAACAACGGCCGGGTCAAGATTGTAAGAATAATTTTTTAAAACCTGAAGACCAAGCTTTGCGATTCTTATGTTGTTTACATTTGATCTGGATGGTTTTGTTTTTCATGTTGCAGTTTTGCAAGTACGTTAAACTCTGCAGGACACACCTACATCCTATTATCATGACCTACGTTCTGTTGTCATCACTGATGTGTGCTGCATTTCCCTGTACTTGACATTAGTTTGTAGAATTAGTTTGTGCGTCTGATATTAGTAAAGTCAGAAGTCACGTGTTGTAAAGTCAGAAGTCAGGGTTTTGAATGGAGAAAATGGAACGAATTCGTTTAGTTGATATTTTGCTATGATTAATATCACTATTACTGAATAAGTTATACATTTCATTTTTTTAAGTCTTTCTTTTTCAAAACTATTGATTCTTTGTTGTTACAATTAAGCCTCCTTGTTCACCACTGAAGGTAATTTTTACTTCTCTTCGGGTTCTTTTTCTTATGTTGTTTAATGAATGATAACCACCTGCCCCCAGTTCCTATAATTTGACCGAAAGCCTGAACGATCTGAAAAAAGTATTTTCAGCTTTCATTCTCTAATTCTGCTGCCCCCGGTTCTCACACCCACACCCACCCTCCCTCTCCCCTCAGATGCAGGCTTTTTTATTATTTTAATGACTGCTACAGACAAAGCTGGGTGGCAAACTAATGAAGCTTCTTATTCATATGAATAATAGTATTAATAGTAATATTCCTCAGTCTTTAGCCAGTGAAAAAGACCCCTCCTATCTAAAGTGTCATATCTTTGCAAATCTTTCTGCTGGAGAGATTTCCAGATCAGAAGGCTTCAGTTCTGGGTACTATCAACCTGCAGAACCTGACATTAATAACAAGGTAGAAAATCAGATTTAAATGTTTAAACCAGCTGCCTGAATTTGTTGTATGGGAGAAAAAGCTTTTGATGCCCTGACTACATATTAGAGGATCATGCACAGCAGCACAGATTCACCTCATCCTTTCCAGCAATTTTTGGTAATGACTTGTGTCAAAACCTTTCCTGCACCTTTTCAAGCAGCAAACAGTTGCTGGACGCTCATGTGGAACTTGTGGGTCCAGCTCGTCCCTGCAGCCCAATGGGAGAAAGAGCTGAGGCCAACACATCATTCTCTAGACTGTCTGCTTTTATTTGGACTGGATAGAATTTTAGCTCAATTTTGAAGAACACTTGAGATGATTATTCTGTTGATTTTGTCCAATGATACGTAAACCAGAAGGAACTGTGTGACGCCAAAGAACTGAGTGATACTTTTTTCATGATCAACACAAAGTGAATGTCAGTGCACTAAAGACAGACCTGATGTGTCTCTTCAAAACCAGTAGTTTGAGCCTTTGTGGCTCCTCTTCTGAAAGGTCAAAGACCTGCATTAAGACTTTTCTCTGCTTTGGTACCAAAGTGGTGGAATGAACTTCTTCTGACTGTCAGAACTGCTGAGACCCTTATTGTCTTCAAACAGAGCCTGAAGATCTTCCTCTTCACTGAGCTCTGAGGTGAACATCTACATGTTCACGTCTTAAACTAGTCTAACAAGCACAAACCTCCCAAAGAAGGAAAAAAAGGTCTTAACACACACCATCATACATCTACACACTTTCACACACACCATCATACATCTACACACCTCAACACACATCATTGTGCATCTTCACACCTTCACACTCGACATTGTACATCTACACACCTTCACACACACCATCGTACATCTACACACCTTCACACACACATATTAAGATGAGCCGGCACGGTAGGACTGGTTCCCATGAGCCTTTGCAGACTGTGTGAGTGGCCAGTTGGCCCAGTTTATGTGTTATTGGGGAACATTAGAGGGGGGTAGATGTTTATAGTGTAGAGTTAGTGAACTAATGTGTGTTTATGTGTGTTGTTTTGTGTGGTTGAGCCATTCTCACCAGTCACTCTCCTCCATAGTGTTAGTTGCTGGAATAGGGTGACGGGCAAGTCCAGGGCCCTGTATTGGAATTGGGTGTTGCACTGGGGCATACAAGTTGGGGACGCAATACACCCTGTAAAAGTCTGTATTTCAAGACTGTGAGGCTAAGAAATTAAAAGACTGTTGCTTGAAGATCAGCACATCTTCACATTCTCTCTCTCATGCTCACCACATTGGTGTCAGAAGTGGGATGGAGCAGCTATTGAGGGAGATCGACGCACCGATGGAGAGAGCACAGCAAGCAGCGAGCCAAGGAACTGAGCATTCTGCCTTCCTCAGACATCCAGATGGTGCTACTGTTGTCCGGAGACCAGCGCGCCACCCAGAGGAGGGAAACTGTACTCCTGCGGTGGGCCGGGCAAGAGTTGACGGCGGGGAAGCGGCATCCACACCGCCGGGACCCCGATTGGCCGTCAAGCTGCCGCGCTTCGATGGCAAGGTGCCGTTAGTACTTGGCGCAGATCAAGCTGCCGACATGACATAACCGGTAGGTCCACCTCTCCTTGGTCCTGGAAGGCGAGGCGCTGCAAGTCCTGGTCGATTGACCGCTCAGCGAACGCCGGGATTTTGGACAGCTGGTGGCAGCGCTACAGCTGAGATTCAGCCGGCCAGATAGGGAAGAGACGGCAGGAGATTGGCTGGGCCAGAGACAATGAAAGACTGGCAAGACATGGGGCATGCTCGCCGAAGACCTGCAGAACTGCACGCAGAGTCTACCGTGTTTCCCGCTGTCAGTACAAGAGGAGCTGGCACTACACGCATTTCTCCGGGCCCTTTCACCAGAGCAGCTGCAGCAGCATGTATGCCTGACAGACCCTCCCTCCCTGACAGCAGCGTTGACAAAGGCGGAACGTGCCGAGGCCATTTTAACCACCAAGACCAAATCAGTCCCTCATCGGTGAGTGGCGGCCAGCGGAGTGGATGAAGGTGAGGTTCAAGATTGGACCACGGTGGCTAGCACAGGCGGAGTTTCTCCTTGAGGGACACGCCCCCTCCAATCAAGGGCATGTTTGCACTGTGGGCAGCTAGGACACTTAGCACAACACTGCCCGGCACCAACGCCAAGTGAAAAACAGCAGCAGCCGACGGAAAAACACCCAGCGGGCGGTGCTGTGAGGGCCACGCCGTCCACTACCTGCCAAGCCCCTCCAAGACTCCAGAAACCACGAGTGGATCGTCTGGGAGATGCTGAAGGACTCTATGTGGAGTGCATTGTGAGAGACTCATGGAGCGAGTGCTCAACCGGGTGCCACGGCCAAAATGTGTCATTTATCTTGACGATCTTTTGGTACATACCAAGACCTTCAAAGGGGGGGTGCAGAACTTAGAAGAGATACTTGGGGCCATTCACGTGTCAGGCCTTCAGTTGAACCGAAAGAAATGTGCACTGTTAAAAAGGGAGGTTCCGTTCTTGGGGTACGTAGTCAGTAGCGAGGGGGCAGGCGTCGATCGGGCTAAAGTCGAGGCAGTGCGGGACTGGCCAACACCGCGGAACGTGAAAGAGGTGCGTAGCTTCTTGGGGTTAGCCTCGTACTATCGGCGTTTCGTGAGGGACTTCGCAATGGTCCCACAGCCACTACATCGGCTAACAGAGAAAGGGGGAGCTTTCAGGTGGTCCGCAGAGTGCGAAACCGCATTCACACAGCTGCGGGAAGCATTAGGGAAGGCTCCGGTGCTTATGAGCCCGGACCCAACAAAACCTTTTATAGTGGACATAAACGCGAGCGATGTAGGTGTCGGCGCGGTCCTATCACAAGCCACGGAAGCCGGGGAGTGCGTAGTGGCGTTGAGCCAGCCAGAGCGACATTACTGCGTGACGTGACGAGAACTCTTGACAGTGGTCCAGAGCCTCTGTCATTTTTGGCTGTACCTGTGCAGACAGAAATTCCGCCTCCAAACCCCTCACACATCACTAAAATGGCTGCTGAGTTTTAAAAAGCCAGAGGGGTAGCTTGCGTGGTGGTTAGAGGCGTTACAGGAGTACGACTTCGAAGTGCAGCACAGACCAGGCCGACAGCACTGTAAGGCGGAAGCGCTGTCGCGCCACCTGTGTATGGTCGAGAAGTGTTGTTACTGCAGGTGCGTGGAAGAAAAAGAAGTGACCGAGCTGAGTGCGGCTATCACGACCGACGCAGTGACTGGAGTGGACTCAGAGACGCTGCAGCGTGAGCAGGTGAGCGATCTGACTCTAAGCCAGGTACAGCAGTAGTTAGAACAGTTGCGCTGCCCTGAGTGGGACGAGATAGCTGCCACGGACTCAGAGCTAAAAGCTTATCGGACGCTGGAGCGGGCTGTGTGACGGTAGGACTGGCTCCCTATATATTTCCATATAAAAAATAACTTGGGATGGTGAAATACTGCTGTACTCAGAGGCAGGAGGATTGAAAGTAGCCAATCCAAGAATGTTAATTATTTCTCCTTGCTGCTGATTGGCGGCTGCCCTTTGACGCAGCTGCAGTCCAGAATGTCCCCCGTGGAGCGTCTTGAGTGTTCTCGTATTTTTCGTTTGTTCTTCTTAAAGCCCTGTATTTTATTAATGTAAATTAAATGAATTTATTACTGTATTTACCTGCTTATACCAAAGAAAACACGCGTGCATGAATTACAGTCCAGTCTATACAGGGGTAACATCGGTATTTACATTCTAGCAGTGCAGGAGTTCAGTGTAAACTGTACAGTACGAATACGGGTTTACCTTTACATTTTCTTTAAGGGTAATGTATTAAGCTGAGTTTAATGAAATTAAAGTGTTTTGGGGGCATATTTAGGGTTTACACAATAAAAATAGGCATTTTTAGAATTTTTTTTAACCACATCACAACGACGCGGTTTTTCACTATACGCGGGTGCTCTTGGAACGTAACCCCCGCAAAAAGCTGTACTGTATATTCCTATATATATTCCTGATGGTTAGGGAGTTGCCCTTATGATTCTACAGTGAATAGTGATGTTGTGTTCAGTATATCAATGTGTTCTTGTGGAAGTCCAGTATTACTGTAGTTTCATCAGAAACCTGGTTTGACTCGATCAGTCCTGCATTAAATTAAATCAGGAGCTGCTGATGGAGTTTCACAAATACAAACAATGGCTGGAAGAACCGAGGAGGAATCTGGAACGGAACCTGTGTTCTCCTCAACAGCTCACACAATATCAACAACTTTTACAATTAAAACAAATCAAGATACTTTTTACTGTGTTCTTGTTTGTTTATATTTATTCTAATGTTCACTTCTCTGGCAGAAAGACACTTTATCACACACATAATTTAAAATTAAATGTAAATAATGCAGAGGTGCCATGAGTTTTGCACAGTACTTTACATGTATCTATCTTTATCTTTCTCTCTCTCTCTCTCTCTCTCTCTCTCTCTCTCTCTCTCTGTCTCTCAATAAAAACAAAACTACCCCCTCATACAGAAAA
>JBBIGA010000022.1:13758908-13771712 GCA_037576975.1 Alestes dentex | reverse complement strand
GGTGGAGGGATACATGCAGGGCGTCGTGAGGTAAAATAGTCCCCAAAGAAAAGTGATTTAGTTTAGATTCACTATTTCACATCATCAACATCCATATAAACACTCAGAGACACGTGGAGCTTCACTGGGGGGACAGAGAATAAAACTGGATTCGTGTCGGAGACGTCTGGTTCCATTCACCAACACTGGAGAGAAATCAGAGTCTCTACAGTGAACCGTTTTACAGGAGATAAACGGTCAAGTGTTCAGTAAGAACATGAGCCTAACAATCCCGAATGACCTACAACACCAGTCAAAAGTTTTTTACTAAAAATTAAATGTACAGTATTTTTATCAACTTTATTAGACATAAAATGTCATAATTCTATTATGCTGACCAACGAGAAGCCCCTTAATATAATTTTAATTATAATAATGTGGATCTCTAGACGAGTGCTGAAACAGGCGTCTCCCAGAAGATAATAAGACGATGTACAAGAGGCATCATTGTGGGAAAAAAAATATTTCTAAGCTTTTATTTACATTGTCTTATGATCTTCTGGGAGACGCCTGTGTCATTTCCAGTCAAGAAGAAACTTGCTTGTAACTAAGCCAAAATTACTAAGTCAAAATTTGCCAGGGGTGTGAATAATTTCGTTTATGACGGTATTAAATAATTTGTGAATGCAAATTACTTCATGTTCCATAAGTTTTTTTTTGTACACTTGTATTCTGTCTATCAGACCTGAAGCAGTGACCAATCAGAGTGTGTTTTACTCACCGCACGGATAACTCAACACCTGAACATCATCAATGGCAACAAAACCCCTCCGTCCGTTCCCAACCTCCGCCTCGAATATCACCTACAGAGAGAGAGAGAGAGAGAGAGAGAGAGAGAGAGAGAGAGAGAGAGAGAGACAGAGAGAGAGAAAGAGAGAGAGAGTGGCCTGATAAATTTATAACTGGTCTCATTAGATGACACTGGTTCATGCTCCACAAGAGATAATTAATCATCTATTCACATATACACCTGCTTAAATACACTTTAATTCAAGTCTGGGCAAATAACTGGTAGCATGGGAATTCCAAGGTATCTCAAATGCCACAAAGAATCTTATAATTTGTTCTGTTTTTCTGTCTTTTCTTATTTCTTCCTAAACAGATTCATATAAAATTATGGCACACGGTGAGGAAGACCTTATTGGGATCCCCTTCCCAAATCACAGCAGTGATGTCCTGTGTAGTCTCAATGAACAGCGACGTGATGGTCTGCTCTGTGATGTTGTCCTGGTGGTGAAGGACCAGGAGTACCGCACCCACCGCTCAGTGTTGGCTGCGTGCAGCCAATATTTCAAAAAACTTTTCACAGTGGCGACTGGTGATGGTGACCCAAGCCAGCATGGTGTCTACGAGTTGGACTTTGTAGCACCTGAGTCACTGACAGCAATTTTGGAGTTTGCATACACGTCGACGCTGACAGTGACAGCATCCAACGTGAAAGAGATCCTGGGTGCGGCAAGGCTTCTGGAAATCCCCTGCATCATCAATGTTTGTCTGGAGATCATGGACACAGGGGGAGGAGGAGGAGGCACTGGAGGTGGAGAAGGAGAGGGAGACGAAGAAGAGTATGAAGAGGATGATGAAGAGGATGAGGAGGATGAGGAAGAAGATGAAATGGCAGAAGAGGTGGAGGATGAGTCCAAAGATGAAGATCACGACGATGATAATCTCAGCGAAAGATCAGTGCAGGCAGATGTTCCCGACAAGGAAAGACAAACTGCTGCAGGAGAGAGAAGAGCAGAAAGCCCACCTTGCAGCTCCCAGCAGAGGGCAGCCTCAGACAGAGAGCGGCTTGATTCACAGAGATGCCATTCAGACACTCTGGAAAACCTGCAAGGCGACAAATCCAGGGAGCAAGAGGGACTGGAGGGCAGAGCGCTGAAAGACTTTTCCATCGAGTCCCTTCTTCAAGAAGGGCTGTACCCAAAGATGCCAGGATTGGAAAGAGGGACAGGCTTCTCCTCTCTGCTTCCTGGATTCTATCCCACAATGTGGGCGACAGATTTCCCAGGCCTTCCCCAGCTCCTCGATCCCCATCGCCCACCTCACCCTTACCCCCCTGCCCCGATGGAGAGTGGACCCTTAGACCTCGCCATTAAGAAGGAGGTCATCAAAGAGGAGCTGAAAGATGACCTTCCCAATGCTCTGCTCCACAGAGATTTTCTTAAAGACTTCATGAGCCCTGGGGTTGGCATGGGCCCTGAGCCTTCACTCAGCCAGATTAAAGATGAGGCAGACCTGCGTAACTACTTGAGCTTTCTCTCAGCATCTCACTTAGGGACGCTGTTTCCCCCGTGGCAGCTGGAGGAGGGGCGGAAGCTGAAGCCCAAAGCGTCGCAGCAGTGTCCCATCTGCAACAAAGTGATCCAGGGTGCAGGAAAACTACCTCGGCACATGCGGACACACACTGGGGAGAAGCCCTACATGTGTACCATCTGCGAAGTCCGCTTTACCAGGTGAAATACTCACTGAACACAGTAGATGTCAGGGCATGCCACTTACTACTCGGATAGACTGGTTTTAGGGCAGGTGAGCCAAAGGTCTATGCCATAAGGGCAGCTGACAGAAAGTCTCAAGGGAGTGCCCTTGGAAAACACACTCGGCAGGGAGGTGAGATCCAAGTTGCTCAGGTGTGAAAGTCAAGGTTTTGGACATAGACACTGAACTGAAATGATTAGCCCTCAAATACCTTAAACTGCGAGGTACAGTCCTCACTCTCTGAACTATGTTATGTGCAGATTAATTCTGAAGTAGTTACTGAACTATTATGATAATCCCTATAATTTACAAGCGAACTACTAGCCTGAAGTTTAAGGCGTTGAAGAACAATGAATGAAACATCATTTTGCAAGCATAGTCACACATTTTGGCAGCATGGGAAAATGTGTATTCAGAGCAAAGAAAAAGTAATCCATGCTGCAGCAAACAATGTCTTAATCATTCATACCTCTTGGGACAATTTGAGCACTGATGTGAGTAAGTTCATGGCTCATATTAAAACATAAACATTTTAATATAAATGTTTCAATACGTCATCCATGATTTCCTCAACCTGGATTTTTCAAAGGTTTGTTTTAGAGGATGCTGTTAAACGTGCTTCAGAATTCTTCATCAAAGTGTTCAAAAGCCTTTTGAAGGTTGTTTAGTCATAAAGCGCAGAGGCGGAGAATGGCATGAAGGTTAAGGGTATGGCTAAACCAAACCATGTCAGCCTCGCAGGGAGGAAGGTGTGAGAGCAGAAGGGCCCATCAAATCGTGCACTCCACGCATGCAGATGCAAGTGTGGAAAGCCTTGTGCAATGTTGTGGGCAACTTCATTTAGAGCTTCTCAGCGGTTTCCATACTGTAATCACACATAAGAAAATACAACCTTTGTTTCACATCTCAAGGGGCACCTACTGTACTGCAGGATGACAGACAGCTCGATGAACAAGATTGAAAATGAAAAAACAGATCAGAGAGAGAGGGCAGGAATGATATGACTTGAGCTGCTGAATCACTCATCTGGAATACCACATATAAATGATGTGTGCACTCTCATCCTTCCATGTTTGCTTTTAACCATGAAAACTCACCAACGTGTGTGAGTGTGTGTGCGTTTATGTGGGTAGTTGCTTTCAGCACCATTTGTCTTGAGGTTTAGCAGGGATTTTTTAGGCACGAATGGCATGCAAAGCTACCCTATCTTTCATAACTGTCGAAGGATAACCCTCCGGTTTACTCACTGTCTGCCTCTCTCTCTCTCTCTCTCTCTCTCTCCCTCTCTCCCTCCCTCCCTCTCTCTCACTCTCTCTTTCTCTCTCTCTTTTTTATATCTCTCTTACCCTCTCTTCAGGCAGGACAAGCTAAAGATCCACATGCGTAAGCACACGGGCGAAAGGCCCTACATCTGCCTTCACTGCAACTCCAAATTCGTGCACAACTACGACCTGAAGAACCACCTGCGCATCCACACGGGCGTGCGGCCCTACCAGTGTGAGCACTGCTACAAAAGCTTCACCCGCTCCGACCACTTGCACAGACACATCAAGCGCCAGAGCTGCCGCGTCTCGCGCCCGCGGCGGGGACGCAAGCCTTCCGCCTGGCGCTCCTCCAGCTTCCTCTACCCTCCGGACCCGCACCCGCTCCAGGGGGAAAGGACCCTGCGGCTGCCCGCCCACGGGCCGCCTGTGCCGGGTCATCTGGCGGAGGTGCGCCCTCCGGTCGGTAGAGGGCTGGAGGATTTGGACGCGAGCAGCAGGGAGTGCCTGACAGACAGGAAGCTCATCTCAGAGGAGGTGGAGAGGAAGAGGGGGGTGTTTGCCTTCGCCCTGGCCAGGGAGGACATTCTACCACACCCGTCCTTCTACCCCGCCACCCCTGACCCCTGGACCATGAGACTGGAACGAGCTCCGCCCATCCCAGAGGCTGCAAACTGACCCCTGAACAATTCACAGTTGCGCACAAACTCTTTTAACACTTTGCTTTGATTTCTGTTTTTCTGAAGCGTTACCTGGAACAACTGTCAGTGCAAGAGGACAACTCTTGTCACAGTTCCTTAGAAACCATATTTGGCAATTTCTGATTTTTAGCTGTTTTTTATTGTCTGCTTCTTAATGTGATGACAGGGATTTTAAATACTTTAAAATAGATCAAAAAGCGTTAATATCCTGGATGTATGTATTTGTATTTATGATTCTTATGGTCGTTTTATGCTTCTGCATTTGCTAACAAGGGTAAATTGAGGTGGGACTCAAACCTGCCCACAGACTGTTAAGTGCAATCCATCTTATTTCCAAAGTTCCACAGTTATGTCAGGTATTTAAGGGACAAACACTTTACATGATCTATATCAGAAATAAGCTACAGACGGTGAGATTTGCATCATGTCATGCTATCGGACAAGCTACTTTGATCTATTTCAGCTTTCTGTATATGTTCGTCTATGCAAAAATTATGAGAACAAATGTGAATTTTTATCAAAAAAAAAAAAGGAAACCTGAGAAAAAGTTTAAAAAGGGAAACTGTAGATGTAGACTTTTTGGAAAATCCTAAGACTATCATAATAAGTGAAAAAAAAATTAATCTGCAATTTGTCCAAAATCAAAAATGTTGAAAATAAAACAAAAGTCCGAAAAAAACCCCAAGATTTGGATTTTTTTCTGTACACTTTTTACTCTCACTTTACTTGCAACATCTCTAGTTTACCCTTGGTTAGTGCCCAATGCTTTGTCTGCAGTATTGTAAATATTTTATATGATGTTTTACATAATCTTATGGTGAAGTTGCTAGTTGGTGTAAAGTATTTTTGACTTTTGAACATTGCAAAACATCCAAAGATGTGCTGGTTGAGGACAAACTTGAAAGTCTTTTTGAAATCACATTTTTAAATACTTTTCAATGCTCCTAAATCGCTTGACTAAAGTCTTTTAGTCTTCTATCTTTTTTCCAGCTATAATTTGCCAGTTTAAAGTGTATTGCAGGTGCTTGTCTTGTACGGAAATTAAAACAGGGATCGAGTCCACCCTTTTGATATTATTGTTGCTCTTTTTATCTGAATGAATATTGTACGTCATTGTTGTTTGAAATGAAACGGAGAAAATATTTTCATGCTATTTATGCATATTTAAATAGGCCTTGGCTATATTTTGCTAAGATGTTTTATAAAGACACTAAAATGAATGTGTCCATCTTTGTATATACAAGAGATTGGCCTTTTGTAAGAAGAGAACGTGTGTCTGTGTGCTGTTTAGGTTTTGAATTAGCTCAAACTGGAAACTGGAAACAATTCAGTTGTCATCTCTGCAAGAAAAACTACACTCTTTATCACAATAGACTTCTCCCCTGAAAGTACAGCCAACGTTCATTTCCTTCACGAACAAACTCAAATTAGGCCTGTCACAATCATGAAATTTTAGCTGACACAAAAATTTCAAATAATTGCATTTTTTTCAGCTATCAAGGTAAAAACTTAAAGTAGCCAAATAGGTGGTTTGGTTACTTTGTTTTGCAGCTGTTGACAGCTCCCAAATGGCAACAGAAACAACTTTAGCTTGAATAAACAAATGTTATGTACTGCCACTCTAAAATTGTTAACAAACATCAAATAAACAAACATTATCCACTACCACCATCTAAACTTACTATTAACACACATCAAAAAGCAAATATCAAATAACCAAATATCACTCACCACAACCCTCTAATGGTTACAGCACACAGTCTAAACTTTTGTTTTTGTAAAAACCTTGATGTTTCAATACATGTATATTCTGCTTTTTTATGTATTTACCTCGACCCAGAATGTAAACACACCCAGTTCACACTGTTTGTTGCAGCATAAACACAAAATTGTGAAAGCTAACAACAGCAGAAAATAAAAATAAATAAATAACTGAGGTCAGGTTAAATAAACGCAATTGGGTCATCATGCAATAATTGTGACAGGCCTAGCTCAAATATGAAAAATGCTGTTACTAATAATCTGAACAACAATGATCAAATTGAATGTCTTTTTTTAATTTTACAGTTGTTGAATTCAGAAAGCGAATGTTCTGAGAAATCCTGAGTCTTAATTGATGAGACTCTTGAAGAGTCTTTCTAGAGCTGCCCTTTTGTGATATTGATAAAACTATACTTGCACTATTTGTTTGAGGCGAACATCTATAATGTTTAACCATTTCTTGAGAAGTTAAAACAGTCACGTAAAATGTTTAAGACATGCACTTTACTGGTCCTATCATTAGAAGGGTCACCATCAGAGTTGCTTATAATGAACATGTTTTGTTTGTGCATTAAACTTCATTCCTGATTAAATGAACCAAATTAATGAATGAATTATTAAGGTGTGGAATAACAAATAAAACAGTTTTTGCAAACAGTTAATGGTCTCATCTTTTGTGTGTTTCATGGGCAGAAACAACATGATGCATGGTTTAAAACTATTTATCTCTGCACTACGTGTGTATTTGCCATTGTATAACATTAGAAACCATACAAATCAATACATATATACATTTACATATACATTACAGCAATGTATTGTTTTTTAAAAAACTTGAGAAAACTCAGTACTGAATAGTAACCGTAAACATTTCCTTCTTCCAGGAAAGAACAGGAAATAATTAAGTTATACACTCATCTCACACAATAAATCCCAACAGACTGCTTTTTGTTTGTTTGGGTTTTTCCTGGGGAGTGCTTTTTAAAATTTATTTTTGTGTTTTTCTGAACAAATAAATGCTCGTTGCAGAGACAAATAGGTGATCCTATCATTTCCCCGGTACTTTCATACACACTGAAATGTTACAGGCATGTAGGATTTGTTGCACAATCAATTATTAAATTAAGCAAAGTTTGTAGTTTATTTTTTAATAGGATCTTTTAGAAAGTGACACATCAGATATTATATAAATGTAACCAAATAAAATATTATAGTTCAATTTACAATTAAATTAAATAAAATGTTTTAAAATCATCATAACATGAAATATTGTATTTACTTTGCTTTTTTAAAATTTGAGTTTAACCTAGTTCTTAAACACTGTTAAAATTTCAAAACTTCTATCCTCAGTCCACAAAGTTCATATATGAAAATTAAACTACAAAACCTGTCCATCTTTGGTGACTTTTGAGGTCACAAAACCAGCACATTTACATATAGCTACATTTATACCTTCCTGTTCACAATTAAGTTGTAGGGAGTGTTTAAGTGTAGGGAGTGTAGGGAGTGTTTCAGTGATGTGCAAAATAGGGTCATTTACATATTTCAGTCTCAAAGAATATCGCTTAAAAATAAGGGATAGCAACAATTTTGCTGTGATAGCAACAATTTTGAGTAAAATTGTTGAGTAAAAATGAATTAGACTATGTACTGAATCAATTATTTTTGGTACATACACTCAGGGGACCTCAGGGAAAATAATAAAATACAAGAAAAAGGTAGGATGTCAGCCCTTTAAAAATGTTAAATCTGAAAATGTAAGGCAAGATTGACTGGCCTTCCAAACAGACACAAAAACTGAATTTAATTTTATGGCTGCTGTGAAAAACAAGTGTCCCCAGACTCAATATCAAGGGGGTGATGGAGGGGTTTTGACCTGAGAAGACTGACTAAAATGTACAAGTATTATGTTGGTAACATCAGTTAGGCCACCAGCTGCCCCAAATAATAACACCCCCTCCCGGGTTTTGTCGAGGGTGTTATTTTTAGGGGCAGCTGGTGACCTGGTGCCCCTGTGATAAGTAGGCCGTGGGTTTGAAACCCAGGACTGCTAGTGGCACCACTGAGGTAACCCTGAGTTAACCCCACACTCTGCTCCCTGGGCGCTGTGTTCCTGGCTGGCCACTGCTTCACTTGGTGAATGAGTTAAATTAGTTAAATGCGTTAAATGGGTTAAGTTGGTTAAATGGGTTAAAAAGGTTTAAAAAGGTTAAGTGGCTTAAATAGCTTAAATAGCTTAAATTGGTTAAATGTGTTAAATGTGTTAAATCGGTTAAATGCAGAGAAAGAATTTCGTGCTCTTCTCACTGCGCTGTGTTGTGACAAAATTTACTTTCTTTACTGGATTTAATACTATTTATGGCAGACAATGTTTGAAATGTGGTACTCAAGTAACAATCTTTACATTGTAAATTTTACAAACATAGAGAATTGTTAAATTATTAGAGAAGATTAGCCCATTAACGTCTGCAGAGCTGGCACCATGATGCCTCCTTATCAATACAGCGTAGTTGTATTGATAAAATATCTGGTGTATATTTAGTGTGTTTTCTGTCATTTCCTTCATAAATACAGTGACCCCCCACTTTCACGTGGATCAGCAGTCACAGTTTCAGTCCATGGCGGATTTTCGAACCTTCCTCCTCTGAGTACAGCTGACTGTGACGTCCAGGCCTCGTGTGAATGAAATAAAGCTCTGCTGCTCAGCGCCGCCCCAAACATAAACAACCAGCATGATGATGAGGGGGCGTGGCACAAACATAAACACCCAGCACAAGGACGGGGGGGCGTGGCCCAAACATAAACAACCAGCACGAGGATGAGGGGGCGTGGCCCAAACATAAACAACCAGCACGAGGGCGAGGGGGCGTGGCCCAAACATAAACAACTAGCACAAGGACGAGGGGGGCGTGGCCCAAACATAAACAACCAGAACAAGGACGAGGGGGTGTGGCCCAAACATAAACAACTAGCAGAAGGACGAAGGGGCATGGCCCAAACATAAACAACCAGCACGAGGACGAGGGGGCGTGGCCCAAAAATAAACAACCAGCATGAGGACGAGGGGGCGTGGCCGAGAGGCCCGGACATCACAGTCAGCTGTACTCAGAGGCGGTAGGTTTGAAAGTGGCCAATCCGAGAGTGTTATTTGTTTCTCCTTGCTGCTGATTGGCTGCTGCCCTTTGACACAACTGCAGTCCAGAATTTCCCCCGTGGAGCGTCTCGAGTGTTCTCCTGTTTTTCATTTTGTTCATCTTAACGCCCTGTATTTTTATTACTGTAAATTAAATGTAAAGGTTTATCTTTACATTTTCTTTAAGGGTAATGCGTTTAAAATGAAATTAAAGTGTTTTGGGAGCATATTTTTTAATTGAATTTAACACATTTTATTTTGATTTGTTCGCCTGAGTCAGGGAACCAAATGTTGTTATATTATAACATACAGCATGCAACATGGAACACTTTTAGCTTCTCTTGTTTTTTTAAAGGTTTATCCTTGTTATGTATGGTATGTTTATATACAGTACTGTGCAAAAGTCTTGATCCCCTCTCATTTCTTCATTATTTGCTCCCAAAGATCCAGACTTTCTTGCATTTTTAATGTAGTCTTGAGGAACAATTCTCACTTTATGTTCAAATAAAGTATTTAAGCCGTTTGGCAGATAGAAAATAGTATTTTTACACCAGCCAAGTGACTCAAAACAAAATATAAAGAAACACCAAGAAGTTGTACCGACAATTTCTTTCAACTGAAACAACCCGACTTGCTTCCAGTGTCCAGTAAGAAAACAAAATCCGAAGAAGAGGTTCAGGTTCATTGGAGCACAGAAACAGCAGAACCGTTTTTAGTTATTAGACTGACCAAAATTGTCCTCAGAGGGATTGTAGAGTCCATGCAGGGCTGATTTGGTGTGTCAGCAGCATATTAGGCGTTAATTTATGACATGTCTGTGTGTATCGAACCTCATCAAAAGAGGTTTTGTAAGACCAGCGGACAAAAACGCCAACGACAGGGCCGATATTGCCTTTGTTCATTTGGTGTCTGTTAGTTTGAGCGAAGTTTACTGATGCCTAAGAGAAAACGTAGCGCTTGTAGGCTGCGTTTACTGTCACAATGGACACTTTGTGCTCGAAGCCCATTTGAATGTCATAGTGGACGTTTGAAGAGCTCCATTTTTCTGAACGCTCTAAACGGCTTATCGGGCCGGCTTTTAAGATGGATTACAGAGGCATGGGAGGGCCCACTGCTGCTTCTCCTGGGCCTCAGTCTGGCTTCAAAATAGAAGGGAACAAACAACACACACTCGCCCCAACAATCACACACACACACACACACACACACACACACACGGCTGTGCCCATAGAAGCCGTTTACACTCGGCGCTCAATGCAGATGAGTTCCTTTAATCAGTCTGTAATTTGCTGTGAAGATAAATGCAGGAGCAGACTGTGTTTATAAATGAGATCGCGGTCCTTGGTCTCCAGATACTGTTCTTGTAATGGTCTTTGCCGTTAGCGGTATAAACACTGGTGGTGCCACCGAAGCAGAGCAGTCATTAAAGCGCTCAAAACAAGGGTGAAGGTTAAGTGGGGGCCCCGCGTTATCTCAGTCATTGAATTTTAATTCTCCGAGCAAAAAATTATAGACTAGCCTATTAAAGGCATGATGAGGACAAATAACATGAAGGTGCGAGCTTTCGGCTGTTTTTGTTTTAATAACGGCTCTGCGATCGTGTCGCCTCCACTTACTTTGGGTTTTGTCTCAGTTTTATTCTTTTTAAAAGGGGGGAAAATGGAAATTCAGCACTGAATGTGTGTGTGTGTGTGTGTGTGTTCGAATTTGTGGATTTCCAGGCCAGAAACGTCCTTATTGCATAGCAAAACCTGAGGAAAAAATAGGACTGAAAAAATGTCCAATAATTATAAACACTAGTGATTGTCATGAGACTCGTTACACAGATGATGTCATAACGGTTTATATGATGTTAGATGTCAGTGAAGAACATTGATCTGGTCTCTTGTTGAGGGGGGTGTATTGTGTTAGTCAGAGAGTGACCAGTCAGTTCTTGAAGCCAAGTTAGAAGCAGAAAAATGGACGAAAGGACAAGAGACTGTGACAAGGACCAAACTGTGATGTCTGAACAACTGAACCTCTCCAACACGGCAGGTCTTGTGGGGGGTTCCTGGTGTGCAGTGGTTAAAACCTACCAAAAGTGTTCCAAGGAAGGAGAACCGCAGAATCCTGGGTGCCCGAGGTTCGCTGATGGTCGTGTGGGGTGAAGACCAGCCCATCTGGTCTGATCCCACAGAACTTCTGAAGAAGTTCATGCTGCTCTGAAAGAAAGGAGTCAGAACACACAGTGCAACGCCCCCTGCTGGGTATGGGGCTGCATAGCTGCAGACTGTCCCCTGTCCACCAAGTTTCTCTGCTGGTGAATCTTGGGTCCTGCATTCCTGTAGATGTTACTTTGACACCTAAACACTGCAGCCCTAGTTCAGCCCTTCATGGAGACGTTGTTCTCTGATGGCAGTTCTTTTTTCAGAAGGATGATCTCCCCCACACTGCAAACAATGTTCAGGAACCGTTTGAGGAACATCAAAAGAGCTCAAGCTGCCTCCAAATTTGTGCAAACCTGTGTTGGACATGCTAGTCTGATTCATGAAGGGCCCACTTCACAGCTTACAGGACTTCGGAGGTCTTGTCGAATCCAGACCTGGATGAATCAGAGCTGTTTTGGGGGCATGATGGGGGGAGCACACATTATTAAGTGGGTTTAAATGATATGGTTGATTGGCATATACTGTATATACACTGGAGAAATATTATTAAACACAGATCTTTACATATAACATATGTAGGACTTATTTTGTTTGGGTTTTTTTTAATATATACATGCTGTGTACAAAGCTCATTTCTGTTGCGGCCCTTTCTTTGCATTTCTCCTCAGCATAATGGCCATGTGTATGTACATAATTATCATGCATTATCTATTGCTGGCTCTGTGGGGACTGCTCATGAGTAGTGCCCTGGAATTGGAAACGTGTTCTCCATACGTGTCTGCCTGATCGTGATCTTGCTGAGAGCAGAACTCACTCCTTTCAAGGCTCCACCCCTGGGAGCTCTCTGACCATAACCCTTTCTGAATAGCCCAAGGCATCTTCATGTGCTGGAGATACAAACATGGCGAATAACACAGCGACTGCTGCATTTCAAATTAAGCGCCATCACAGTGGAACGTTGGTGCTATCATAAATGCATGTAATGCAAGCAAAGCTGAGGCTCTGACGCTCTGATCCTCTAGCTGGTCTTGATGTCCACCATGGCTCCAAACTACAAACTCAAATGACACACACACAGACAAGGCAATGGAATCCACACTTTATGTATATATTATATACAGTACTGTGCAAAAGTATTTTGCTTCCAAAGATCCAGACGTTCTTGAGGAACAGTTTTCCAGGATCCCCGTAGGACCTTCGAAGACACTCATTTCCAGTCCAGTCCCTGAACCTGACCAGTTTCAGAGGAATGTTTTTGTTTGTTAAGACACACAGTGACCTAC
>JBBIGA010000022.1:13744364-13758808 GCA_037576975.1 Alestes dentex | reverse complement strand
GTTTCACTACCCTGTATTTTAATGCGCACTGCATAACACCGCCAGTATCAGCGCTAACTGGTGACTGTTAGGGTTAGAGTTAGGGTTAGGGTTAGGGTTAGGGTTAAGGTTAGGATGAGGGTTAGGGTCAGGGTTTGGGATAGGGTTAGGGTTAAGGTTAGTGTTAGGGTCAGGGTTAGTGTTAGGGTTAAGTTTAGGGTTAGTGTTAGTGTTAGGGTTAGTGTTAGGGTTAGGGTTTGTGTTAGGGTTAGGGTTAGGGTTAGGGTTTGTGTTAGGGTTAGGTTTAGGGTTAAGGTTAGAGTTAGGGTTAGGGTAAGGATTAGGATGAGGGTTAGGGTTAGGGTTAGGGTTAGGGTTAAGGTCAAGGTTAAGTTTAGGGTTAAGGTTAGGTTTAGGGTTAAGGTTAGAGTTAGGTTTAGGGTTAGGGTTAGGGACTTTACCCGTCTCTCGGCATTTCAACCTGTTTCAACTGCTTTGCAAACAAAAGTGATAAGGGATCAACTCATTATTTCTCTCCTACTGTCCCTCAGTCACCAGTTAGCGCTGGTGTTACACACTGCACTTTAAAATACAGGGTAGTGAAGTACTGTCATAGCACGGAAAAGTGAAGCGTTGCCCTAGCACGACAAAAAGCCCTAAAGCATGATCGCAGCACATATTTTGATTACATTGTATATTGTGATGGCTTCACGAAAACACATGAGACCAGGCTCGGGAAAGACACTAGTAAACAAACCCCTCATTACAGGGACAAACGACCATCTTAAATGTCAGTGGTACTGTGGTGACCTTGAGTTCTGCATGGTCGCCAGCTCATTTTGTATTCTGTCGTGAGCCCCTGTGGTCACCTGTAACTGTAAACTTAATGTTGTTGTGTACTAGAGTTCATTTGTAGTGGTGATTGTGTGGTTTACTGTCAACTAGGGAATTTTTTTATTGCATGTGAAAAAGATGTAAGTCATATGCAATGGCCTTCAGTCAACCATTGCATATGAAACATCTATGGGGACTTTGAATTGACGTGCTGGGAGGCCATCATCATCAATATAAGTACAGTTCTAGAGACTCGCATAATCTATTCCAAAGTGCATTCAAGCTGTTCTAGAGGTGGCACAAGACACTTTATGTCCTAGTCCTGGTATATCAGGGTAGGAATGCTGCCTATTCTGCCTCCTCACAGTAATCTGTTCACACAAGATAAATGTTAAGGGTTAAGATAGGGCAATTTAAAACTGTGCCCAGACTCAACAATCATGATGCAAGCATTAAAGAAGTCATCTGTAGCACTGCGAACCTGTTAACTGTGCCTTTCTACATAGAGTCATGTTACCTAGAATCCGCTTTCTGCTGAAGCCAGACAAAAACTCAAACCCCATTCAGGATACATTAAACAACAAAACTGCACAGCAGACAAAGAGAGGCAGAGCAGGATATTTTAAAAGCCGAGTTTCCACAGAACCGAAAACTAACACTCATTCCAATAACCTTTGGCAGAAGAGCCTTTACTAGAACTGGACATTACAAAAATGAAACCACATATGCTCAGCCCCTTGTTGCTGAGGTAATTTTCCAAAAATCAATCATGCACACAGTGACCTTTTGTGGTACCTTTGAATGCACAGATGTTAAATGGAACTAACCAAGAGACGCTGCAGAACCTTAAAAATATCTCCCAGTGGTTACACACAGATTCTATATCTCTCTTTCTCTCTCTGTTTCTCTCTCTCTCTCTCTCACACACACACACACACACACACACACACACACAAACACACACACACAAACACACACACACACACACATATACAATTAGATGTGCTACAGATGATAAAACTACAAAAACTCAACATCTGCTCAGAGTGGCAGGCTTTTTTCATTTTTGCACACTTTTAATTTCTTACTTTCAATCTGTGTGAGATGCCAAAATACAAAGGTAGACCCGTAGTGATCCTGGTGATAAGTGTTAGTGGTCAGTGCAATTTGGCAAATTACCCAAACAGCACTGAAATATTATGCAGAAGGAACAACTTAGGTGTAATATCTGGGTGGCTACAACTGACAACATTGTCCAAGCAATGTGAGCATTTGTCAGCTACTTTAGACTAGCTAACAAATCAGGCATTCTGCCTCAGAACACATAAATCTAGTAACAATAGAGTAGTGGTTAGCATGCTACCTGTAGTTCAGCCTACTTTTATAATTGCAAAATATAGACCCATTCCAGATCATGTAAAATATATAACAGACAAATAGAACGGTTTGTTCACTTTGCAGCATAAGCTATGCTTATATATGCAAATTTCACTTTTGGTTTATGCCTAAATTGTCAGGGAAACACAAATAGGCAAACTTCTGGAGTGAAATGACCAGTGAAGCTCTTTATTTGACAATCAATTGTAGATCCATGCAGCTAAAGCCAGATTAACAAAATCAGCTGACAGCCCCTTTGATGTTCATTTGATATAATTAATGGGGGAATATTTTCTGTATTGATGACTAGGACAAAATTACAACTGGATGATTATGGACTTATTATCAATTGTCTATTAAGCTTTGATCACTCTTTTGCATTGTTAACAAATTCCTCAGCACATTCCTTCATCAGAAACTACATGGACATGGAGACATGAAGTGTTTACCTGCTATTTTAACCTATTTTAACTCTTTAGAAATAATCAGGCTTTTGCCTGGATCAATTGATTTGCACCGGCAGTAGTTCTGATCAAAGCATTGATTCAATTAATAAATCATTACACCTCTATATTCTGGGCAGATCTGAAATCTCAGCAGGATGGGTATGCTGCTTTCCATGATGCAGCATAGAGTTTGGACCCACAGTTCAAGAATAAGGTGACCTTAACAGAAGATTCAGGTTTACTCTCCCAGGCCAAATTATCTTTATAATGCCGAAAGCTAATATTAGATGCTGAACCCATGACAGTGTGTTGTTCTGATTGTAATGGAAAGGGGAAATACAAGTTTTTCTAAATGAAGGCAATGCGCTCCCGCACTGAAAACAGTTGAGTCTTGATTGTTAAGCTTTTTTGCATGTTTAAAGACAATGATTTAACAAGCCACAAAATACATAATAAACCTCCATTTGAAGTTCTCATTCTCAAAATAAAAGCCCACCCTTCTCATACTCTATCTCAGAGACCCATCATACTCAATCTCAAAGATCCACCATACTTATGCTCCTTCTAAAACTCCCACCATACTCATACTCAACTTCAAAAACTCACCATACTCATACTCTACCTGAAAAATCCATTATACTCATATTCAAACTCAAAGACCCAACAAACTCATACTCCACCTCAAAGATCCACCATACTCATATTCAACCTCAAACACCCATGATACTCGTACTCCACCTCAAAGACCCACCACACTGAACCTCAAAGACCCACCATACTCATGCTTCACCTAAAATACCCACCATACTCATACTCCACCTTAAAGAACCACTAGATGCATATTCAACCTCAAAGACCCACCACATTCAACCTCAAAAACCCACCATACTCAGACTCCACCTCAAAGACCCACTAGATGCATATTCAACCTCAAAGACCCACTAGATGCATATTCAACCTCAAAGACCCACTAGATGCACATTCAACCTCAAAAACCCACCATGCATGTACTCGACCTCAAAAGCCCTCCGTAGTCATTCTCCACCTCAGAGACCCTCCATGCTCAATCTCAGAGACCCACCATACTAATAATCCTCCTCAAAGACCCACCATGCATGTACTCAACCTCAAAAGCCCTCCGTAGTCATTCTCCACCTCAGAGACCTTCCATGCTCAATCTCAGAGACCCACCATACTAATAATCCTCCTCAAAGACCCACCATGCTTAACCTCAAAGAACCACCATACTCATACACACCCTCAAAGACCCAACATACACACTGTTGTCTTCAAAGACCTACCATACAAATACTCAATCCTAAAGGCCTAGTATACTCAAAGTGTACAGAATCTCAAAGGCCCACTACACGCATTGTCACCTACTCTACTCCTACAGAACCTAAATATTCTACCATGCACATATGACCATCAATGCATAAACTCAATGATTTTTCAGTATATCTATCATTACGAGGACATTTGGTCCCCACAAAGAGATACATACCAGACACACACACACACACACACACACAAGTCAAAACCACTGACACATGTATGAAGTGAGGTTTTCTCCTGCAAGGCCACATTGCTATTACCACAATGCAGAGCTAAAGGCCTGATGCAGCCTCTTACTGGCTAATTTTAAAGTCATACGATACTTTGTTTATAGTACTTTCTTTTTGAATGGCCATGGTAACGAAACATTTCTTTCTCCACATCTAGACACTGGTCTAAAACCCAGCAGTAGGCTGTTTGCAGCATTCAGACCTGAGACCAGTTTTACACAACTGGCACAAAGTTTTACAAAACACTTTGAAACCGATGCTGTGGCAAGCACAGTGCCTGCCAGTTTAAAGGACACAACGACTTCATTAGCTAGGGCTGTTTGGTAGTACAAAGGTCAAAAGTACATTCTGCACTTTTTTTGGAAGACTGAACTAATATGATCTCACTTCCTTTCCTCTTCCCTTTAGGTTTATTTATGAAGTCGTTACTGGTTAGCTGGTCCCTCATTCCCCCTGCCTGATGTCCCACTACTGTAGCCCACACCCAAACATGCTCATTCCACTCACTCCAAAAGGCACCATCAGAACCTGAGGAGTATTTATAGTATACTGTGTTTAGTTCCTACCAAAACTGGACCAAGGAAGAACATCCAGTGAACTGGCAACAGCTTGATGGGCACCAAACGTTCACTGACGCAAGTAGGAGGAGGCCAGTCGGTCTTTTCTAGTCTCACAGAAGAGCATCTAACAGGTAATGCTAAAGTTAATGCTGGCTCTGAAGGTGTCAGAACACACAGTGTATCACAGTTTGCTTCATATGGGCCTATGTAGCTGCAGGCCGGTCAGAGTGCCCATGCTGACCCCTGTTCAACACTTAAATTACCCACAATTACTTCAAGTACCAATAACCAAATCTGAATTGTATGGTTGCATTCACTTACATATCTGCAACATTTGAAGAAGTAATGATGCGTGTGAATTCACTGACCTGGGAGTGGCAGAACTTAGTGAACTGGTTGCATTTATGAGCTTTATGTGTATCTTTCTTTAATGATTATAAGTAATTGAATGATCTGGTTGTATTTTAACTGCTCAAGAAAGTAAAAATATGATCCCTAGATGTAAATATATGTTAAAAGCTTCACCTTACTTACTTAATTACTGGGGTATGTGGAATATGTGAAGCACTGGCTTTCACATCGACCCAAATACTTTTCTTGACATACTTTTGTAATTTGCATGGCTGTGTGAATAGCAAAAAAAAAAAACCTCACTGAATTTTCAATTCTGATCTGGGCTACTTTCATATGTGGTGCTATAATTCCATAATATGATAAGGGCTCATCATCAGTACTAAGCATTAAGAATGTGTTACATTAGCAACATTACTAACATATTACTACATTACTGATGTGACATATGACCAGTGTGTTACAATAGTAACATGTTACTAAAGTTACTCATTATAGAAGCCTTACATTCATAATTACCATAAATTACCATAATTACAAGTTAACATAATAACATGTGATCAAACATGCTGACCAAACAATCTCAATAGAACCATTCACATGTGTAATGTAGCATCATAAAAGGCAGGAACTGACTTCTTTAATCACTTCATCTGGATCTCAATTGAACAGTGTGTGTTGTTATTATTATTATTATTATTATTATTATTATTATTATTATTATTATTATTATTATTATTATTATTATGTTATTATTAAATTCAGTGTCTTGGATTGGATTCTGGAAATTGGATAAGCTGGTAATTATGACACATTGTTTTGTAGAAGAAAAAAACATTCCCATGCTAAATTTACTTCAAATAAAGGTTACATTTATTTTTATTTTTATTGTGAGCATGAACTAATTAACCACTGACATTTTTCCACAACCTTTATACTCACAGAGGGTGTCAATGAGCCACTGTATCACAGTGTACAAAGGTACCAGCCCATCTACTACCCAGCACACTGAAAGATATATGGCTCTGGTTTGAGTGATAGCCTGAACTACCAGCCAGTGTTAGAACAGAAGGGGGACATAGTATCAGCCAGTCATAATGCAGGAGGTGGGGTTTGTCGCAATACGGGTGGAGAAAAAAAATAGCACCAGAGAGACAGTATTTCTGGAAGGTTGCTGTAGAAGTGGGACGAGCCATTTCCACAAACAGAGGACAGACACTTTCCCTGGAAATGAGGATATTATGCAACTTTTACCCATGTTAAAACATCATTTTACCATTTTACCTTTGGAGAATGAACTGTCTGGCAGGAGAACTGCTAGAAGACGGGTGTATTTTGGAGAAATGCTGAGTTTGGAAATTTAGATGGTAAGTCAAGAAAAGCCATTTTAACTTACTACACAAAAAACTTCCATCAGAATGGTAAATTGCAATTACATTATGTGATTGTACAGTATTACTAACATAATGGTGTATTTCCAATAGCTAAAATAATTAATTACATACTCTAAATGTTGCATGTTTTGTGCATTATCATATACATTATATAAACTTTTTTGCATGTTTTCAATAGGTATTACATAGTTTAGGATAGTATTTATTGTATTTATGGAAGATGTAAGGCTTGGACTGAATTGCAAATGGTTTTCCTGCTTGAAAATTTTAGGATTTTTTGTCATGATCTATGATCTAGTGTACAGCATAAGGAGTATGGACTTATTCAAAATCTAGGCAAAGAGAAAATGTTAACAGTGATTTGGTCTGAGTTTTATGCTGTTACTGAATGGTATGTCCTGTGTGGCTACAGAAGTGCGATTTACTTAAAAAAATGGAAGTTCAAAAACTGCTTGTCTTTATTTATCAGGGAAAGGAGTTCTACCAACCTCTCAGCCTGGCTGGCATGTTCCTCTGTGGCAATGGGAGAATGAAGTAGAAACAAATTATAATAAATAAAAACTAAACAGAGCCACTCACCTGAGTGTCCAGGCTCAGAAGTCTGGCTTCCTTTCCTTCACTCCTGTCCTGTACTACTGCTGCCCTCGACTGGAGCCACTGGAACACTGCAGCCATGATTAACCAGCACATTTATGAACACTACAATTACACAGGAAAGCTGGACAATCGCAATGATACACTTGGAGGGAGCTTAGATCCTGAGAAGGTAGTATTTCTGGTTATATGTAGCTTCATAGTCCTGGAGAACTTGATAGTTCTGATAGCAATATGGAAAAACCACAAATTCCACAACCGCATGTACTTTTTCATCGGCAACCTTGCTTTGTGTGATCTGCTGGCCGGAGTTGCCTACACAGTGAACTTGCTGATGTCGGGCGAGAAAACACTACACCTGTCCCAAGGCGAATGGTTCATGCGGGAGGGGAGCATGTTCGTGGCACTGGGGGCCTCAATCTTCAGTCTGCTGGCGATAGCCATAGAGAGACACCTCACCATGATTAAGATGAGGCCTTATGATGCCAATAAGAAGTACAGGGTTTTTCTGCTCATAGGGGCATGCTGGTTGATAGCTATCGCTTTGGGAGCCCTGCCTATCCTGGGGTGGAACTGCGTGAACAAGCTGCCGGACTGCTCCACCATTTTGCCCCTGTATTCAAAGAAATATGTGGCCTTCTGTATCAGCATCTTCATGGCTCTGTTGATGGCCATCTCAGTGCTGTATGCCCGAATTTACATCCTGGTCAAGACCAGCGGCCGCAAGGTGACCAAGCACAGCAACTCGGAGCGCTCCATGGCCCTGCTGCGCACCGTCAGCATCGTCGTTGGGGTTTTTATCGCCTGCTGGACACCCATCTTCGTTCTCCTCCTCATCGATGTGGCCTGCGGGCCCAGGCATTGTAAAATCCTGCTCAAAGCCGACTGGTTCATCGCGCTGGCCGTGTTGAACTCTGGCATGAACCCCGTCATCTACACGCTGGCGAGCAGGGAGATGCGACGAGCCTTTTTCGGGCTGCTGTGCGGCTGTTTGGTGAAGCAGGGCCCCGGGGAGCCCAAGCCGAACGGAGACGCCAGCAGGAGCAAGCTGAGCTCCAGCCAGAGTCAGAAACATGCAGAAGAGCATGAGAAAAGCCCCGAAATCATAGTCACACCACAGCGAGAGCCAGTAAGCAGCCATGGAGGAGAGTGTTGAAAAACTCAGATTCCTCAAGTGTGCTGCCACTGGAGAACTTCTCTGTTGTGCACAACCATTGAGGAAGCTTTGATCTTCAGATGGGGGAGATGTTTCTCTCTCTCACGACCTAATGTCGCAGAGGTGCCTGTAAAAACATGGACTCACCTCGCAGACCATGGCATCAGAGACAGAGCCTTAGAAGAACCTTGAGGAAGCTAATTACAGACTGTTTTCACAAAACAACAAGGATTTGTTTCCTGGCTAAAACTAGATCCTAGACCTGTTACCGTCCCATGCCAGTCCGGGACTTTTAAGATTGAGATCCATCTACAGAGGAATAATCTGATTTTAAAAGTTAATAGCTTGAAAACCGCCAACCCTGACCTTTCCCCAGCAATCTGAGGAACCAGAATAATTACGACCTTGGATTATGGTATCATGATTCGGAATAAGACTTTCAACCTAGAGTTTCTCTTCTTTGCTCAGGAACAACTGCTCTTGGATGCCTTATAATTTTCCTGCCCCTAAGCATTTATCACCACAGAGAGCTGGCAGAGAACTCAAAAGTGTGGAAGGAATGAGGGAGAAGCCACCTCCGTTTCCCGGCTTCTTCTCTCCACTTTTTAGTAAATGATACAGTAGCTTCAACCGACTGGACATACTTCACATACAGAGTCTATTGCAACACTTGCTGCTGTTGCAGAGCATGAAGCTAAAATCCAAACAAAGGTTCAGCTGTATTTATAAGTTCCTCAAAAGTCAGTTACACTGAGAGAGTCCACATTGCTCACATTTTGGACTTATTTTGGACCTGACTGTCCACCACAGCTTGTTCTACTCATGTCTACCAGACCCAGCTCTTCAGTTCCCAGTAAGATGTTATGACAAGGTTTGCAATTTGAGAAGATGCACAGAGCAAACAAATTATTTATGATGTTAAATGTACTAATGTGTGTGTTCACTGTCAGTATTGTGTGTTGCTGTTACTGTAAACTATGTAAGCATGAACTACAGGTCAAAATTTATTGAGCTTTGTGAGAGATAGGACCAATGTCATGATGTGAAGTATGCTTGCATGATCCTTGCCCTAGCCGTTACAATGCTGAATACTTAGTTGGCTTTCAGGCCTGTGAACTCACCTGAGATGTTGGTCTAAAATAATTTAAAAATGTGGACTGTCTGATGATACACTTTTGTAGATAATTTGTTCATTTAAAATTACTGTAAAAGGGTTGCACAATTAAATGTAAATGTTAACAGGACAAACGGCAGCATTTCTAAGCCACTATGTAACTATTCAATCAAATACAGCTGTGGCTATTAAACAGTTGGCTCCCTCTGCTGGAAATAAATACGCTTTTCAGGGGACAGATTTCACTTTCAGCTGCTTACCACAACTGAGGCATTCTTTAGTCTTGACTGAGGATACATGTACCCAGTCTGAGAAACCATACACTAAATGTTTTCTCTTTAATGACCTGATTTGACCTATAAATAGTGTTAGAGAAGGCTGGAGCTAAACTTTCCTGCCTTAGTTGATGATGACTCACATTAGGGTTCTTCTGTTCTAGACCTGTAGAACAGTTTGGTATTTTTTCCTGCCCTAACACACATGATAAACGTGTTCATTAAAGGGGTATTCATTTTTCAAAATGTCTTGTGTAGTTCGACTGTTAAGGTGTAAATAAGGTCAATGAGAGTGGTTTGTTGAAATGATTAATTGTAGAGAAACTTTACAGTGGTGGCGGGGCCATGTCTAATTTTAATAACTTTCCAAAACCACCGGTGAACCTACACATCATCTGAGTGTTTATATGATGATAAAATACAAATATTAACTTGACAAGTTTTCTTTGAAGACTTCATCTGACTAATCCCTGCATGTAGTGCTCTGGCAGGAAACACTGAATGTTTCTAAAAGCCAAAATCTTCACAGAAACTGTTGTAAAACAGCCTCTCAGTCATCAAGCAGTTTATCTGACTAATGCCTGATGCTTGATTCCGACCATTGCCTTTCTCCGGGGGAGCTTTTACAGACATTAAACTCTTCTGGCAAGCACCACTGTGAGCAATTCTGGCTAGTTAGGTTTCTCTAGAATGGAACGTTTTACAGCAAATCACTCTAATTGGTTTTGATTAAATCTTAACCTTTCATTATGTCGAAAATGGAATAATCAGCAAATTACTCTTTAATAAACATAATTGAGCAGTACAGTCTCCCAAATGTGCTGGACACCAGCTCTCCAGGACAGGAACTGAGTGATCTGTATTAAACATGACTTACTTGATTTACATGTAATGATGGCAAGCTATGATACACTACAGCAACAGACTTGTATTCCATTATACACAAATTCAGTGCATAAATAACTAGATCAATTTTAAAGGATAATAGCAGAAAAGTCCTAATCAGTCATGGAACAAATAAATGATTTAACAGATGAAAAAGATTGGTGTAGCCTGACTCAATCCATGGCAGTGTATTTTTAAATGCTTGTGATTATCCATATCGCAAAAATATGGACTGTATTAGGTACTTACTGTACTTGAAGAATTGCACTATGGTTGGCTATTTAAAGTGGCATTTACCATGTATGTGGAGAGAGATGCTCGACTGTACTCCCACAGACTGTTGCTCTTCTATTCTATTGCTGTATGAAGATGTTATTGAGAACAACACACACATTCACCATTTTATTGCCAACAGTCATACAGAATAATGATAACGCATACAACCAAAGATTAACTCTGTAAACATTGGTTTGGACTTCCTTGTATGTTTGATTTCTTTTACCCATTTCATTCCTAGCGCGTTTGAATGTGGTGCTATGGGCTATGGTGTCTGTGAGACAAAGGAAACTTAATAGGAGTCATACATGTATCTCAGGCAGCAATATCTCACCAAACTCAGCTCCCTGGAAGGTACTACCCTGTCCGTTGAGAGGATTTGGCTATTGCACTTTAAAGAGGATAAATGACCATTGGTACAAATAAAAGGCACATTTTCATAAACAGAAATCTGGCAAAAACTATTTTCTCTTGTGGCCACTGACTCATGCTTTGGGCTTCAGGTTAAGGCCTATTATTTAAAGTAACACCTTTAAATAGCCATGTAAGTTAAAGACTGGTGATAAGAATTGGTAGAAGTGTTGTTTATCCCTCGCGTACGTCTTAGTGAAAATCTGTTTGACTCCAAAGAAAACCTACAGTCATCTAAGATCATTGTAACCTCCTAAGTCAGTTATTGAACTACAGCAGATTTAAAGGGGAGCCAATATTGGAAACTACGTAACTATATGGAGGGTTTTAGAAGCAATTCTAAAAAACTAAAATTGCTGTAACAATTTCCACTATTTCAGTTTATTAAGAAAATGTATAGAGCTACAGTTAAGTCCTATTGTGTGGTAAAATATCACATATGCAATAAAATATACATATTTTTCAACTGAGTGGTAAATGTGAAATGCAAAATTTACCAGACTTGATGTCCAAAATATTTTGGAACTATGTAAATGTGAAAATTTCATCGCAACAGTGTTCACTGGGTCCTAGTGCTTTCTAAAACAGGGACTGAAAGATCTTCTTAAAAGTCTTTGAGAAAAGAATAAAGAAAACTACATTAATAAAGGCATATTGAGGCCTGCAGCAAGCCGGTTTTATCATCAAATGTGTGAAAACATTCCTTTTTAAACCAACCAAACCACTCACTCATAACGTAAACCTCAGTTTCTCTTGATCTTTGCTACAGCTGTTTAGCATGTTTCATGTGAAAAATATATCAATACATCAATATTGTCCATTCTGTGATTCAGAAATTATCACAATATTCAAGAACCGAAATGATGAAAACAATCTTTTTTTTTTAATCTACTTTTCAGCTTATATGAAAATAACCATTTTGCCTATGCAAGTACTAGCACTGGAATACAAGTACCAACACTATTGAGTAATGTAGCCTATTTCACACTGATAAATGCAAATCATCACACGAATTTATAAGCTTTGTCCATGATTAATGTTGCTAATTCTACACAATTGCGCTTTCGTAAGGTGAATTTATCTAAATGTAATTGCATAGGTAAATGATAAGTTTCATATATTGTGAGCATTCTTAGACTGTTGTCTTAAGAAAAGTCAGAACTAGCAGGTGCACTTTTGTGACGTGTGTGATTCACTTTGGAAAGACTCGTCAAGTAGTGTGGTTTGTTTCCCTTTAAAATGAGGATGCACGCTGTGAAAATCATCGACTTCTCTAATCCATTGTTGGCACTGTGCATAAAAACATACTGGCGAGCATCCTCTATGACATACAGACAATCAAAGCACCCGATTCACTAAAGTCATTAGCATGTGCAGAGTTTTAGTTTGCGCAAAAAACAAATACAATTGCAGACTGGGTAACTAACTTTTCGGGAGCCAATTCCTTAAACCGCTTAGGCTAACAAATTGTTTAATACATATTCATTACCTTAGTAAATCTGGGCTTAAGTGTTGGTTGTGCTATCCACTTAGTAGTTTTGCTTTAAATTATAAATCATAATATCAATGTATTTGTTTTTTAAGCCCACAATCAAGCCATGAAAGCCATAAATGATATAAACATCCATGGTATAAAATAAGCCCTGAACATATTAACTACACAGCTTTTACAAGTTTAAAGGAACCAAATTCAATAAATATTCGGAAAAGCATAAATATTTTACATTGTGAGCATACACAAGCACCTCTCATAAGGCCTTGAGGGCTACCAACGATGACCACAAGAACAATTAAGTTTTTCAAATCATGCGAGTGCGGTGCCACAGATTCAACATCATAGAAAAGTGTCAGTACTTTAAAGCAGTGTGTGTGTGTGTGTGTGTGTGTGTGTGTGTGTGTGTGTGCGTGTGTGTGTGAGAATGTGTAAATGTGTGCGTGTTTGCGTGTTTGTGAGAGAGACTACTGTCAAAGCGAACACATTGATATCTTCCCCCCATCAGTGATTTGATAGATCTCTATCAAATGACCTGTCGCACTAGCTGCGGTTAAAGAACGATTCCTAAAATAGTTCAATATAAACAACTTTTTTTTTTTGTCTCAAATATTCTCGTCTAACTCTTACCAACAAACGTGTAAATCCGGTTGTGCTTGATAGACAAAACTAAAACTTTTTTTTAAGGTTATTCTAAAATACTTTTTTCTTTTTTCTGTTAAATCTCATCTCCCCTGGAGGTTGATTTCCTTGTCATCTAAACTACGTTTGCCTTTTTTTTTTTTTAGTTTAAAACACCAAATCAAACATATATGTCCAAATGCACCTATGTCTTCTCAAAAAATATAGAATTTCAGTCATCACAGCAAAATAATTATAACAGTTCTATAAATCAGGTGTCATCTCCATTTCCACAGATCTTTCTCACATAGTCTGAAGCGATCAGACAAGGACCTCACTACTGTTGAACTGACCACGTCCACATCCTCATGCTCCGTCGGCAATCGTCATCCACCACACTCTCGTTACTCATCTTCAAGTATCAGGTTTCGGGGCGTTTCCGGGGTGACCCTGTTCCCCTCGTGCAGGTTTTTGGGAGGCCATCACTGTTTCCTTTCGACCGGTTGCTTCAAGCACAGTTCGCTTCCCGCCGAGACGATCGGGAGGTTGTTGTCACGGTGATGGCCAATCAGATGGCTGATGCTCTCAAATATGTGATCTTTAGTTCGTACCTTTTAAAAATAAACAATTCAATTCACACACATGAGTCACGTTTAACTTTACACGTCGAAAACAGTACTGTGATTAGAAACGGCCAGTTCCTCTGATTTTTTGTTTACCATTTTTGCATGATGTAATAGTTAGAATTTGTGCACAACTGAATAGTTAAGATGTAAAAATGAGCGTTTGCATGCTGCAAATGGAGTGGGTTGACGTGAAACACTGATCTAATGAAAACTTAGGATTCGTCACAGCAGTGGTAATCAGAATCACATGGCTAAAGCATTTATTGTCTCACAAAGTTCCTTAATAAAATGGCCACAACTGTTTACTAATGTTTTAGTCAATCTTCTAATCTAAAACATTTTCAATGTTTCAAGTCAACCCACTCCATTTGCAGCATGCAAACACTCAGATTTACAGGGACAGTCTCACAATAATTAGTTACAGGGACAGTCTTACAGTCATTAGTTACAGGGACAGTCTTACAGTCATTAGTTACAGAGACAGTCTT
>JBBIGA010000022.1:13635859-13666556 GCA_037576975.1 Alestes dentex | reverse complement strand
TAGGGTTAGGTTAAGGTTAGGGTTAGGTTAAGGTTAGGGTTAGGGTTAGGTTAAGGTTAAGGTTAAGGTTAGGGTTATGTTTAGGGTTAGGTTAAGGTTAGGGTTATGTTAAGGTTAAGGTTAAAGTTAAGGTTAGGGTTAGGTTAAGGAAGGAATCAACTCATTATTTCTTTCCTACCATTCGGGTAGTGAAGCGTTGTCCTAGCATGAAAAAACGCCTTAAATCATGATCAGAGCACGTATTTTGATTAAATTGTATTTCGTGATGGCTGCACGAAAACTCGTTGGACCGGGTTCATTGTGGTTGAGTGTGCTGTGGTGTGTTAAGGCGTGACAAATGTTACTTTACACACTTCCACATGTTGCTTCAAAACCTGTATATACATGGTTCTGCATTAATGGTGCCCTCCCAAGTGACATTCACTACGTGTACTTCAATACAGTCCCTCTTCTCTTTTGCCTGGAGGACACAGCATTCATGATTCCTAAAAATAATTTTAAATGTAACCTATTTAGTTCCTAGATTTTCCGAATTTTTTGTCACCCTTAACCAAGCTATTTTAATAAATGTTGCTGGCAAATATTTTTCATAAAACAACCATTTCTTACAGTGTTGGATTAACTGTAACTAAAGTTCTCTAACTGAGTCTGTGCTATATATATTTACGGATTTGTGCAGATCAGTGCCAGAGTAGTTTTGCTATAAGGGTCTCAGAATTCTATAAATATTTTATAACACATTGAAAGCATCACAAAGTTAGAACGAAGTCTACATCTTATACTTATTTTTCAATAACATCAGAATGTTAACGTACACATGCACAAATGAAGAATGTGGAGCATTTCAAGAATGGAGAGCTACTACTCTTAGAGTGCTTACAACAAATCCTCAGCATGGTTTCCTCAATGCTGTACAGTTAACCGTGCTCAGGGTCAACAAACCATTCTGTGGTATGATGTTTAACCCAACATACAGAAAGCTGAATTCAAACCTGTTTGTTTAATTAAACATGTTTTGGGCTGTTCATAGTGGCTTAAGTAGCTGGGCAAGCAAGTCACACTATGCTGGCGGAAATATTGCTCATGGAAATGAGACTCATATGTGAGAGTGGGAAGACAGTTCATTGGTGTTGCAGTCAGAGTTGTAATCATGTGTAGTGCCCCGGGCCTATGTGTCCACGTCCTGTTGCTGCCTGGAAAACAATTACGGTCAGTACACATAAACACCACAAACATAACTGCTAGTGTGATTTTTTTGATGAGCCCTTCCTTTCCAAGTCGGAGTTGTGTCGACAAAGAAGATAGGGTGGCCTGCGGTAATTATATTGCAAACTTTGTGTATTTTTGTTATGTAACGGTCACACATGAGTGCTGTGGACTAAAATCTGTTTTTAATTTCTTCATACAAGAAAAAAAAACTCTAATTAACATATGCCCTGCAACTGTGTAGAAATGCATCCTCTGCTCTTTAATTTGTCACTGTGATTCAAAATAAATGATCGAAAAATTCCTATCATGTAGCCTCAGAAGAAGTAATCAGGAAATTCCAGCCAAGACTGGTAACAGATGTACAATAAAAGGTGACATTATCTTCTGCAGCTCTTTACTCAGAGAGCACATGTTGATCTTTTCCCAAGACATCAAAAGACTTGAAAAAAATGCATGACCGTCTCGGTCTGAAGAACAGATGGAACGTCTTTACAACTGAATACAGACCAAACCAGGCTGAAAGAAAAGCAAAATCACCATTGTCATGAAATCTGTTTACTGTTTTACCCCAAATACCAAATATTGTCAAGGCAGAGGCAGAGAACATAGTGATCTAAAGCTGATTAAACTCCAGATTACCCATCTTCACTGTCATGGCTGGCACATTAGTTTCATAGTAGTTACAGTATAATTATTTTTTTATTAATAGTTACCTAAGCATTAAAGGGAATCAAAGTCACACTTTTTCACCACAGTCTTCTATTTATAGACTAAACATTCTTTAACATAGTCTCCTTATTACTCATGGTGACTGCAGCTATTTTCCTCAGGTTTACAGTCATATTTTTACATCACAACAAACAGAAAGTGATTTGGGCACAGTTTTAGCTGTTGGGTTGAGAGGAAGCCCTGTAGATAAAGGAATAAAAAAACACATTTACTGAGACATGTCACAGGTCTTATAGAATCAAGACTTTTCATTTCTAACTTGGTGCTGTGACACTTTTAGAGGGTAGCCTTACATGCTGTTTGTTTATTTGAGCTGGAGCTGTCACACTGGCTTCAACCACTAAGAAGCAAGATAACTAATCACTTGAGCTAGTTAAGCAGTTTGTCCACTTTAGACTTGTGCTTTCACTATTCAATTCATAGCAATTAACTGATCACCAGCTGAAGTTTTGGTGATTTTGGCAGACCTATGTTGAGTGAAGAGGGAAATAAAGTTCTTCTGGGATGCGGTGCTACATTTAACACAGAGGCAGACAAAATTATGAGATGATAACAGAACAAAAGACAGTTGCATAAAGATAAAGTATACAAAATACTGTGCAGTAAACTATATATAAACATTTCTTGTGTTTTATTTTATTTGTGATGTTTATGTGGGTTTACATACCAAGATCAGACTGGCACACTTATTATGGTTCATCAGGGATAAATCACTGCAGTTGGTCTGACAAAGTGGATATATGTAAATGCATTAGCTTTTGTAACTTGCGGAGTATAGGGGCAAGGGAGTAACTTGTGCATTTTGAAACTTCAACAGTGTTTATAAACAAGATTAAACTCTTTTAACTATTGTCCTACATTCTTCGAGTTAATCTTTATGTGCCTGTCTGTAGCAGATGTTTCAGTACATGTTTTCAGTACATAGTACAATGTTTCTCTGCATTTGGAATAGAATTTAGCAAATAGAAACACATTTTTAATAGATAAACACTTGTTCCATCCGTAAGTATTCATGTTCCTTTATAAGAATCATAAAAAGCATAACACTTTAATTTGTTTTTGATTGCAGTGTAAATTTGTGGTAATTCATTGCCAGGCTGGATACATGTATTTTTTTGTGCTTGTACTTTTTGATTTATTTATTTTTTTAAGATGACCCCAGAGAATTCAGGCTTCTTGAGACATGAATATTATCAAGAGCACTTTATGTGTTATGGTGTTTTTCTGCTTTTTATCAAGTTTTTTTTGGATGTCCCTTTTTTTTTTACATGTCTTTTAAACAAGCTTTAGATTCTTTAAGCCGTATCTGCAGGCCTGTTTGCCATTCTAAGTAAAGAGTTTAGGGCACTAAAATACAAATAATCATACAGCTAAAGGTCTGTGTCCTTATCTCTGTTCCACAGTCCGCTGAGGAAGGTGCTGTCAGTACAATATACTGTGCGGTTGGAGAAGAGACAGAGGGGATCACAGGAAAATATTTCGACAGTGACTGCTCTCTTGTCCTCCCGGCTCCGTCAGCCAGAGACCCTGCTGTTGCAGCCAAAGCCTTTGAGTACTATGAGAAACTGACAGCTAAGCTCTGAACAGCTGAGGGAATATCAGCAGTGATGGCGTCAAGGGGGGGAGGCATTCAAAGGCATTGCCCCCCCTAGCAAGTCGCCACGCCCCCCCACACACTCTAGTGAAACTCATATGATAGTGCCCCCCCCCATAGTCAGTTAGATGCCCGCCCGGTAGATCCACTCTGACGGCCCTGAATATCAGACATCCTTCCGTCCAGAATATCAGACATCCAAACTTCACCCACCTGAGTCATTAGAATGTTTCTTCCAACCACTCACATCACATTTTGTACCAAATGTTGCTTCTATGACTGAAATTGGTTATTTAAAATACTTTTAATGTCAAAAGGTCACTGGCAGATTCTGTTGACTAATTGAAGCAACGCTCATTAAGTACAACATGCAACAAAGCATTGCTGTTTTGATCTTTTTATCTAAAGAGTACAGGCGGATTCTATCGGCTCATTATAGCAAGTTATAAAACCCTCATAAAATACAATAAGTAACAACACATGGCTATTGGGACAAAGCCTTGTAAAGACAAACTCTTACTTTTTTTAAAGAACTTGAAAGTGACAGCTGTTGTTTAGATTGTGTTTAAATGTTATGATGAATTGATCTATGGAAATGATTCAGAACAACTTGGGACAATCTAGTTCTTTTAACTTGGAAACTTCTAAAGTTGTTTTTCCCTGTAAAGTTACTAATTTGGAGGTACAAGGTTTCGTCCCAAAAGTGAGACTCATGCTCCAAAGTGACAGAGGCAGATCTTAAATACACAGAGGACCCTCTTATGCTTGTACCTATACTGCATATCAGAATAGGTACATATCAGAAGAATTCTTGACCAGTAATCAACAACAGTGTGGACACACTCAGAGTCACCCATTGCTAATACACTGAATTATGTCATTGTGTGTTTTTAATGAATAAACCAGAGAACATTCTTACTAAGCTTTCACAACTGCACCTTCACAAAAGTGACTGCATTCTTTTTTATACTTTGTTTTTCATCCGTTTTAGTTCAGTTCATTCTTCTCCAGCTTCTTGCACCTTTTTAAAACCACTCTGTCCTCCACTGGGCTCTGACGCTGTGGAACTCTGGACAAATGGGTCTCCACCATAAGATGTAAAACAACCTTAAAGGAAGTCTTACTGTATTACTATGGTTTTTGGATTATTACAACAGTACTTTTGAAAAAATACACAGGAACTTTTGAAAAATACACAGGAACAAGATCCCGGAGACTTCATAGAAAATCACAAAAGGAAGTGTCATTTTTTTTGCCCCAGAGAAAATGAGAGGAAGTCAGATGGAATAGCTACAGCAGTAGCTGATAAAACAGATAACACTGTTGAAAGAAACAGAAAGTGATCCAGAGGGGAACATTTACAGGAAGAGTGGCCAGTTATCAGGTCAGTTATCAGTTAACAGAGAGGGAGAGAGAGTAAGAGAGAGAGAGATAGTGGGAGAAAGAGAGAGAGAGAGAGAGAGAGAAAGAAATTGCTGGTATTTTTGCACGCGTTAACAGTGTGCAGGTCATGTCAGTCACAGAGTTGATCACTGTGTATCTCTGTTTAGGGAACAGTGATCTTTATAAGAATCATCTACCTTCCCTCAATAACAGCCTTATTCCCATCCCATTAATGATCTTATTTTGTTTGGTCATGAACTTTATATAAGTTACAACCTGCTCTCTAAGGTACAACTGTGTACCTTGTTCTAAAGGGAAGCTACATTCACGCCCTCAGAGAAAAGAGGTGTATTTGTACCCTTTTATAATTTTTTTAATGGTGAAACAAAATAGAAAAGTCTTAAATCGAGACAGGATGTATGGAGCTTGTGCAATTTACATGATACGTTGCTAATGCAATATCAATCTCTGCAATACTGATACACAAAAGGCTGCAAAACGTACACGAGCCTCTAAACAACCACAGTGTTTGTGGCAGGATGACCAGTCACAGCTGCGGGTGAGTGCTCTGATGAATCATGTTCTTAATGTAATCACAAAATTTTTAACCATTTAATGTGTTGGGGAATTGGTGCACGAATGGACGGTGCTAAACTGGTGTAGCTAGAATAAGAAGATCCATGTAAATGTGTTATTGTTGTGACAGCACAAAAACTGTGATTGAAAAGTGGCTGTTTTTGTATCTTATTTTTTCATAGAATGAATGGTGGATAGGGGGAGTAAGCATGCCATTGGAAAAAACATTTTAAGACTTTTTAATTACAGAAAAGTAATAATATCATTATTGATATCATGCAAGTTATGGTAATATGTAGCAGTAAAATCACAATACTCTGTCCATACCGTGCAGCTGTAATGCACTTTGTGCAGTGTGTAACTACAACATTGCAGAAAGTGTGTTCCCTAATTAATGTCACTGAAGATATGCTCTTTTAGAGTGTCACTCCAGTCATGGTGTCCTCAAGACTGTAGGAGATATATATATTTATTCATTAATTTATCATGTTTGTAGAGATATTTTATGAAGAGTCTCAAAATGAATATAGATTATAGGATACAAGGTTTCATATTTTTATGTAAAACGGGTGGAATCTTGAAACAAATATGAAAATATTGATTATTTTACCCATATTTTACCCAAATCCACCAGAGCCGTCTTGTTTTCAGCATCCTGAAGTAACAGATAATCTTCATGTACATGGATTAAGGCCTTGTTGCAGCAGCGGTCATTTCCGCCAGGGGGCGCATGTATACAGTTAAATATCTACTTGGAAATCATGGACAACAAAGACCCAAAATGAATTTCGACCTCAACCTAAAAGGAATGTCTGAAGTTCAGTTACCCATGCCAGTGCAATTCAGTAAAAAAAAAATAAATAAAAAAGGTTTAAAGGCCTGGCGGTAAAAGGAGTTGCCTCTAAGATCAGAAGGCCGTGGGTTCGATTCCCAAGACTGCTAGACCACTGATGTACCCTTGAGTAAGGGACTGTCCCCACACACTGCTCCCCGGGCGCTGTGTTCCTGCCTGCTGCTGCTTCACTTGGTGAATGGGTTTAAATACAGACGAAGAATTTCACACTTCGTCTGTATTTAAACAAAACCAGAAGGCACAACTTCTGGTTGTGCCTTCTGGTTTTAGCTCGTGTTTTGACCGTTGTGCCTTCTGGTTTTGTTAAATAAAGCTTATTTGAGAAAATGGATATCCGCGCCTGAGCCTCAATCTTCCCGTGGTACGACCACAGTGTGAACAGTGAGAAGAATTTCACACTGTTCACACTGTGTGCTGTGGTGAGTTCACTCATGACTGTAGGTGGTCACTTTACTTTGCATAAGTAATATCGTACTAAAACATATATATGTATTACAACAGTCAGGCTACACACATTAATCTAAACATGCATGATAGCACATCAAAAATCGTATCTGAAGAAGTAACACTGTTATTATGGTTTTTGCTTTGATGCAGTTCTCACATCAGGAACATCATTCTCATCATTAATGCGATTCCCAAAACAGTTGAAGCATTTCTCGTGACAAACTCACCTGTGCAAAACCACTAAAACAATCAAAACCTTCTTTACATCTGACAGAACAAGCAAATTCAATCACTTCAGCATTGGCCAATTAATAAAAACGGTTACAGACTTCAATATCAAATGTTTTTGTTTTTTTTTAATCAATATCCGAATAACTTTGAAAAGAAGTCTGGAAAAAATGTCAGGTATTTGGACAAGAATGTGAAGTTTTTATTTGTGTGGCATTACCGATCCGCGGCCGCCAGAGGCCGCTATTGTTGGGTTTATGCTGAACTTTTATTTTGAAATTAGTCGGGGTTTACTGTGTCATGTGTTGTTTTTAGTTACAGCTGAATGGCATTCTAAGTTAAGTGATTAAATGTTTTCACTGGTTCAGTTCTGTGTTGTGATTGTATTTAAGTTACCCCGGGGTCCTGTTTAAGTGTTCGGTCCACTGACACGCCACCTCTGGAGTACCGGCTTTGCGTTTAGCTCGTGTTTTGACCGTTGTGCCTTCTGGTTTTGTTAAATAAAGCTTATTTGAGAATATGGATATCCGCGCCTGAGCCTCAATCTTCCCGTGGTAAGACCAAAGGGATGTGACAATATAAAACTTTAAACAATATAATTGTTTTAATAGAGAAAAGCAAACATGAAATTGTGCATCAGAAAACAGAAAAATGCAATCAAACCTGGAACATGATACCAAGCATTGTATAGTACACTAAATTCACTACAGGGGTATATATCTAAACCCCCCCCCCCCCCCCCAAAAAAAAAAAAAACAAAACAAAACAAACAAACAAAAACACTGTAAAGAAATACAAAAAAACTAAAGGGCAAAAAATGAAAACTCTTATTCCTTATCCTGTCTCTCATCTGTATTAGGGGCACAACACTGTGTCTACATCCTATCTGATGTCTTCCCTTCTGAGACACAGGGAAAAATCTTTTTGCAAGCTGCACCCAGCCCGACACGTTTCAGTATCCGTTGATTCCAGCAATGAAATATGTGTAGAATGAGAATGAGAAATTCTAATGTGAGTGTGGAACTGTGGAGAAATGATTAGAGAAATGCATTAAGAAAGGGGAGAATGACATTTCTGGTGAGAAAATTGCTAAATAAACAAATAAATAAATAAGAAGTAATAGCTAAAATGCAGTACTGCACGTTAACAAAATGTTATGTGATCTTGAAACCTACATTAAAATATTAATTAATTCACATAAATAATGCAATTTTTGTTCTAATGTGTAAGAAATAAATTTGCCCACGTAACAGTTCAGTTGCAGTTTCCATCAGTCAAATTCGAACATAGTAAATGAATTTTTAATTTAAATGTGAATTTTAAAATTTAACTTTGCTACTTTTGCTGCATGTTCGGGTTTAATTCATGCCAGTAAAAAAAAAAAAATCTTCCCATTAACACAACCCTTTCTAGGTAGAATAATACTCCTATGAGTAAAACTAACATCTTTATGTTACATTTTCTTGTCTGATATGATGTAACAGTACTGATAACATTTCATGTGTTAAAAAGAATTTCAGATATTAAAAAAACTACATTATAGAAGCATGGCGTTGTCCAAACAGTCTTGGTATACTGAAGCATTTATGGGGCAGTGGTGAGGGAGCTGCCCCTGCGATCAGAAGATTATGGGTTTGAATCCCAGGACTGCCTGTGGCACCACTGAAGTTTCCTTGAGCCAGGTACTGTCCCCACACACTGCTCGCCCGGCGCTGTGTTCCAGGCTGCTTCACTTGTTGAATGGATTAAATACAGAGAATTTCACTCTGGCCATATTGTGTGTGGCGCTGTGGTGTGTTCACACACTGTATGGGGCAACTGAACCATTTTTAAAAACAAAAATACATAGATAGACTATATGGGCAAAAGTATTCAGACGTCTGACCATTACACAAACAGGGACTTTAATGACATTGCATTCAAATACATAGACTTTAATTTGGATTTGCGCCCCCTCAATAATTAAGAGGTTTGTCCCAATACTTTTGTTCATATAGGGTAAATGCTGAATGACTTGTTTTATTCTCATCCAATACATTTTAGTAATGTTGACTCTGTGCTCACCTACATACAACAGTAAAGGTGCAATCTAATGTAATCTAATTTAAAGTATATCGATCCATTAATTGATTTTAAAAAGGAGGGGGGGAAAAAAAACATCACGAGGATCATCGCGAGAAGAAACGAGAGCAGGACGTGTTCTTCCCCAATGAGAGCATGTGGGGCTTTCTTTCTGCAGGAGCTTCTGGAGAGGAAGGAGCAGAGAGACCTTCTCAGCATGGTGAGAGCTTTATTTTCCATCTAAAAACCATGGAAAAGACATAGGTCAGCACTTAATCTTTGACACTACATCATGGACAAAGCATGGTATATCCTCAGTGCAGATCATTTTGCCTGCAATTAGATAAAATTTTGTATTTTGGTGTAGTAGAGCGTTGTTTGCAGGCTTTAGTAGTTTGCAGGCCTTAAGTTCGTTTAGATTACTGCTATCTAGATCTTATAACAGTATCTGAATCTGGTACTTTGTCGTTTGTAGCCCATGCCAGGTTTATATCATGTTAAAATATCTCCTACAGTGTTTAGAAGAAGTGATCCCAGCTCTGGTAGCAGGCCTTGGCCTAATCACCCTACCTGTTTAGTTGCGTAGTTCATCAAAACTCACAATTTAAGACTTTTTTAAAGCCATGTACTTACTAACTTTGGTGCTGGTTAACTTTGGTGAGTGCACAGATTGTAAAAGTTGGTGTGGTTTGGAGGACGAGATTTGCAGAAGAAACACGTGGAGGAGTGAGTGTGTTAGCTATTGTGCTAACACGCGTGTTTAGATCATAGCACGCGTTTGTGACATGACTATATATATGTATGTATATATATGCAAGTGCGTATGTACATGTGAGATACATATAAAGTATGTGTATATAGTTAGAGAGAGGGAGCAGCACTTTATTTACACATGTGTGAATTTCGACTTTAAATTAGAACTGGAAGTCAAAACTACAGTTTCAAACCACGTGGTTGCATTTCATTCTCAGTCTGTCTGGAAAGTAGTAATTGTTTATGGTGGAATATCTTCAGTCATTGCTGTTTTTAATAAGTTTAATCCAAAATTCAGCCCTAGTAGCACAGCTTCTATGCTACACTATGTGGCCAAAAATAGTGGGACAAAGGGTTTGAGCTTAGGCTCCTTGCCACCAGTGAAGGGCACTCTTAATGCTACAGCATACCAAGACATTCTGGACAACACCATGCTTCCAACTTTGTGGACACAGTTCAAGGAAGATCGTTTTCTATTCCAGCATGGCTGTGATGGTGTTGGGAAGATGAGTAGGTGCTGGCTGGATCAATTCACCAGCAGAATCTTTGAAATATATGGATGTGTTGATCATCTGCCTTGTTTTTCCACCTAGGTGCTCTTACATGTACTTTTCGAGCATGCGGCTGGTTATGCCTTGTTCGCGGTCAAAGAGGTGGAAGAGATCGGGATGCTTTTGCCTCAGGTATATTTTAATTACCTTACTCAGACTAAAACGTTAATGAATAAATGCTGAACGCTCATACTTAATTTCTTCTACTCAGGTGGAGGAAAGTGTCTTGAGTGTTGGGAAATTTAGCAGTGTTGTCAAACTGGCAGCTTTTTTCCCCTTCAAGTCTGCACAGGCAGCTCTCGAGAATATGAATGCAATTTCAGAAGGTAAGTTTACGCTATTTATTTATGGTTTTGTTTATTTACTTATTTGGTTCACTTGTTATGATGTACCAATAATCTGTCAATCCACTGAATTACTGTGCTGACAGCATACCATGAAACTGAACACCTGAGCAGAATACTTGATCTGAGCATTTTGTGTGGCATGAGCTGGATTCTAAGTTTGTTTTTACCTTTGTCCAAACTCCAGGGGTGGTCCATGCAGATCTTAAACTGTTCTTGGAAACTAACTTGCCTTCTGGGGGCAAAAAGAAGGCCCTGCTGGGGGTTGCTGATGGCAAGATAGGTGCAGCGCTGCAGGAGGAATTGGGGCTCTCTATCCAAACAGGAGGAGTCGTGTCAGAAATAATCAGAGGTCTGTAAAATTTGTCTGAACCTCAATGTGTAGAGCACATATGTGGTGGCTTCCTCTGTAATGATGTGTCTTTATCCACTGATGTCTGATGGTTAATACTGAAAAGCTGAACAGTTGGACCTACACTACAAAAGCATTGGTCAAGCCACACATGGGGCTTTTACTAATGTTTTCTCCTGGTTCCAGGTGTACGCCTGCACTTCCACTGCCTGCTGAAGGGCCTCACAGCTCAGGCTGCCTCCAAAGCCCAACTTGGTCTGGGTCACAGTTACTCCCGGGCCAAGGTCAAGTTCAATGTCAACAGAGCTGATAACATGATCATCCAGTCTATCGCCCTTCTCGATCAGCTTGACAAGGACATAAACACGTTCTCCATGCGTGTGCGGTATGCTGGTTTGTTTGAGTGGTGTTGCTGTGCTAGTAAAACAATCTCAGGCTTGACTGGCTGTCTCTGTGTGGTGTGAGAGCCTGAGTACTAACTCGTTTTGGTTTCTCCCCTCTAACCTTAACACAAAACCAGAGTTTCTCTCTGGGTGTGTAATTTTAAACCCAAAAGTCACGGTTGACTAATTACTAATGAGCAAGCTTTAAAACTAAAGTTTTAAAGATTGCCCCATTGCTAGGGTGTGTCTGCTTGCGTGTGCATTGAGGTGTTGTGTATCGGTGCTGTTCACATTCTTTGGCTCATCTCTGGTGAGGGTATTGAAGCCTTCACGGACAGACTGACTCAGTGAATGTGAAAGTGCCCTCAGCAGCCTCCCAGTGCTTACCACAGACAGTGCCCCACCTGCGCTGGCTGTACAGGAAGAGGAGGGACAGTAAAGGCCGTTCTTAGGCACGCTCAGTTTGTCATTGGGACAGACCACCACCTGAGGCGGAGACAGCCTGTCACGTTTGAACTAGCCAGTAACCATTCTTTGGTTTGTGATGTCTTTCTGCATCTCTGCTTTTCTGTGGTGATTTTTTTTTTTGTTTGTTTTTTTGTTTGTTTTTTTTTTAACAATGCTTCCCTTTCTCATTTCCTTTACAGTGAGTGGTATGGCTACCACTTTCCAGAGCTCATTAACATAGTCAGTGACAATGCAACATACTGCAAGCTGGCCAAGTTGATTGGCAACCGAAAGGAGTTGAGTGAAGAGAGCTTGGAGTCTCTAGAAGAGATCACCATGGACAGTGCTAAAGCACAGGCTATCCTGGAGGCTTCTCGCTCCTCCATGGGTAAGAGACATGCCCCTTTTTTGTGCAGCTCAGAAGTCATGATGTTTTTATAATCTGTCAATCCACTGAATCCATGTGCTGACAGCATAATGTTTAACTGAACCTCTGAGCAGCTCTGTAATAACTCACCTGTACGCTTAAAAAAAAAAAAAAAAAAAAGTGCAGCAAATGATCCGTCCTAACCTGAATGGTAACGTTCACTCTTCCTCAGGTATGAACATCTCCCCTATTGACCTGATCAACATTGAGAGCTTCTCTAGCAGAGTTGTGTCCCTCACTGCTTACAGACAAGAACTGCAGGAGTACCTGCGCTCCAAAATGACCCAAGTGGCCCCCAATCTAGCGTCCCTCATCGGAGAAGTGGTACGTACTTGTCTCAAAAAGTGCAGAAACATTTACCCAAGCTGATGGGTATGCTTAGGTGCATTGGGTAAAACTGCTTAACCACTCTTGGTTAAAGGAATGATTCTGTCAATCGGATTTACACTATTTACATCTTAGGCCATGTGCATTTGATTGAAGAGATGTTGAGTCTAAATTGTTTCTTTAGAGCAGGATCTGCAATAGTTACCTAAATAATTTCCATAAATGCATCCCTGAACAATCTTGAGCCACATTCACATGGTAGGACTTACTGTGAGCTGTAAAAAATAAAACTAAGTATGGACAGCAATTCCAGATGATACTAGGCTAGAAGAGGCTTCAGCTCAGGGCACAAATAGATTTTAGATTTCTTTCTTTTGAGGTGGCTTGTCTACTATGGCTGCTCACAGCATTTAGCAATGCTTAGATTTTATATAGATAGATAGATAGATAAAAAATAAAATGAGAGCTCACTGTAGGTAATGTCTTAAACTACATCAATCAATTTGTTCCATCTTGATGAAGAGCTGTGTTCCGATTGAATGGGTTGAGTAGTTTGGGTGATCATTAACTCACCGTCCTGCCAAATAAACTACTTATTCCGGCTTTGCTGGACCATAAATTAAAGGGTTATACCAAGGTGAATATATTTGATTCCCCTTAGCTTGTAGAGTGACATATGAGGAAGCGGATGCTCTGAAGGTAATAATGTCTATGCCTGTAGGTGGGTGCTCGTCTTATTTCACACGCTGGCAGCTTGACTAACCTGGCCAAATACCCGGCATCCACAGTGCAGATCTTGGGAGCAGAGAAGGCCCTCTTCAGGTACTGGGGCACCCCTTCCCTGCGGGGTTTTGAGGCAGCTGCAGTGATGGCAGGGCTGGGGCTAAGCTGTGGTTGATTTGAGTGTGCTGAAATACTTGTACACCAAAAGTGATTCCACTCTCCTATGCTCCCCCTCAGTCTGAGCAGCTGCCTGGGGTTCTGAGAGGTAGTTACAATACAGGTGGCACCTGGTTAGCTACAACACACTTGGGCCAACATGTTAATTCAAATAGCACACCAATGTTTCATTATGCAGACTTCTGAATCTTGTTCCAAAAATCTAGGGCACTGAAAGTCAGAGGGAATACGCCGAAGTATGGTCTCATCTTCCATTCCACCTTCATTGGCCGTGCAGCTGCCAAGAACAAAGGTCGGATCTCCCGTTACCTTGCTAACAAGTGCACCATCGCCTCCCGAATTGACTGCTTCTCAGGTAAGTGTTGCCACTTTGCAAAAGCGAGCAGTAGTGAAGCTGGCCTATAGACTTCTTGCTATGATGTTATTATTTTTCGTCATCAGTATTTCACCCCTCTGGGGAAAGAATGTTGAGGAATTCAACCTGAGCAAATCAGTGATTCCAACAAGCCATGTGATGTTCATCACAGTGGTATGATGTCAGGTTTTTTGTCTCCTCCCCCCCTTGCTGAATTACAGAGGTTCCTACCAATGTGTTTGGAGAGAAACTCCGTGACCAAGTGGAGGAACGTCTAGCCTTTTATGAGACTGGTGAGACACCAAGAAAGAACCTGGAAGTCATGAAAGAGGCCGTGGCAGAGGTTAGTTATTTTCTTTTGTGTTTGCTGTTCTCTGCTGTGAGTGATGAGACCACTTCCCTGACTCCAACATGGAGGCAAAAACTGATTTAATGAGCCTGACGCAGCACTTCAAACTCATGGTTGACCGTATGGGTCTGCATTTGACTTGGAACAAACTTGAGTAATATCGTCCACAGGCAGGTGAGGTGGTAGCAGAGATGAAGCGCAAACTTGAAAAGAAGGAGAAAAAGAGAAAGAAGCGTGAAAAGAAAAGACTCGAAGCTCTGGCCACAGCTGAGGGAGAGGAGGAGGAGGAGGAGGAGGTCAAACCCAAAAAGCTGAAATCCAGTGACGATGCTGAAGCGGAAGTGAGTGAGGTGTCATCTGTTTAACTTATTTAAATTATTTAAATTGGTTTAGGATATGATTTAGAATAAAAAACTGGACTGTTTTTTCATGAAATATACAATGTGGAACTATATGTGGTGTCTAGACATTGGCAGCTGATCTTGGATGTAGCTACATATGAAAATATTTAGACAAAATTTGTGGTAGTGCTTCAACGATTCAGCAGATGTTAAATTATATACGAATATAATTTAAATAACAGAATAATCGTCAGCATACGCTTGAGAAGCATGCAGTCTTAACTTGATTAAGCAGTTTTGTTCATAATCCAAGTATTTGTTCCTGGAATATTTGAGTACTGTTTAGAAAAAGAGTGATCCTTGCATGTCTAGACAAGAGCCTGGACCTTTGCATGGTCCTGTCTCTTTAAATGACTTGCTAGAGAAAAGCTCCTCCGAACCATTGACAAACCCTTGTTAGTGGGTTTGGTCACTGAGGTGAGCAGGACAGCATTCAAAGTCTTTTCTCTAGCAAAGTCTTTTTTATTACTTTGTAGGTTTGATTCCAATCTGCATTTTTATCATCTCTAGGAGAACGGAGAGGCTGAGGCTGCTGACACAAAGAAGAAGAAGAGAAAGAGGGTGTCTTTTGAGCATGCTGTGAAGGAGGAGGAAGAGGTCACGAATGGTACGAGCGAGGCCACTCCTGCTGTAAAGAAGAGGAAGCTGGTCAAGACCGAGGAGGAGGCAGAAGCCCCAGAGCCTGAACAGACTGAAAAGAAAAAGAAGAAGAAAAAGAAGCTGGCCGCTGAGGATGCTGAAGTGAAGGAGGAGGAAGAGGTCGCAAACGGTATGGGCGAGTCAGCTCCTGTTGAACAAACTGAGAAGAAGAAGAAAAAGAAAAAGAAGGCAGATGAATAAAGGATCTGTCCTTCAATGGTGAACTTTTTTTTAGTACTGTACAGTTTTTTGTTTTTTGTCTCTGAATTCTGAATGACTGAGTATGGCAAGTATGTGAGGAGTATTTCAATTTCAGAAGGAGCATTTAACCCGTTAATACTGAATACCTATGATTTAAATGTTTAATCTTTGTGCCTTGAGTTCAAATAAAACAATGTGCATCTGTACCACTGATCAGACTGTTGCTAATGTGCTGCCTCACAGCCAGGCTGTAGTAATCGAGTTGCAAAGCGAACATTTGTATTTCTAGAATAAAATCAGAACTGAGGTCTGATTGTTGTATGTCTTGCCTGTAGTTCCAAAAGCTTCTGTTATATAAACTCGCCTGATTATGAAATGTACTGCAATACTTAAGGTTGACTCTGTAAACCATCAGTATCAGACACCTGAAGAGTTTTATTAGGTGTGTAGTAGTTCTCCATACTTTTTTTTTTTTTTTTTCTTGGTTAAGAAGTGGGGATATGAAATGGTTTTGGAATAATAAGTACACTAGCTGCTCCAACCCAATTAATGATGTTCTTGCTGTTGTCTGCTGTCACAGGTACAATGGCATCTGGTCTGTCAAATTTCCACTTCAACTTTATATATTTCTGAACAATGGTCACTTGTGTGACTTTCATACAGTGTGGCTGGAGCATGGGGTTTGTACACATGGTTGTTGTACTGTGAACATGAAGCAGCTCTTTTGCGTTGGACACCTAGTCGTTTTTAGCTAATTTTGCGAATACGCCAGCAGTTTATTCTTTACTTTGTCATAAGATTTAGACTAAATGTGGGCAGCTCCACACTTCATGTCTGGGATCCAACAGAGTAAATGCCCATTTTCACTTGAAAAGGCACATATACAGTGCTATGAAAACGTCCATTGTCTTGGTAATGGCTTGAGCACAGTCCAAGTAGCTTGTAGCTTCACTCTTAAGCTACCTGTTGCTGAGGTTTCCTTCATGTACCATTTAAGATCAGTGTTGGGACGATGGCTTCTGGTACATGCTGCATATTTGAAGTTTTGTTAAATGTTTATGGGAAATTGTTTGGCCTGTATGACAACTGGCATTGTGGTTTATGGCTTCAGAACCGTTACACCCCTGTTCTACATGTGTATAGAATAAGGTTTAATTATATGGACTGTCTTATGTAAAACATTGCTACTCATTTTTAATAAAAAAGTATTAAACATTTCTCGTTGCAAATTATATCCTACATCTTACACTTCAGGGAGGCCAATGAGAGAAAAATAACAAGGAACTTGTCAGATATTTTATTTGGACGACAAGGGTAAAACCAATGTTAAAATGATTGATTCAAAAACTGCTACGTTTCAGCCAATTAACAGGATAAGGAGGGTTCACAAATGAGGGGATGAGGAAATAAAGTCAAGCACTGAACTAAAAATCCACCCCATAGAAAAAAAAAATTCACAGGTCAGTGGGGTGCAGGGGCAAACATACAAAAACATTTTTAAAAAAGGCTTCACCATCAAATGATGCTTAGCAATAATGTACACCATTATTAGGTTTATGTATGTATACAAAAAGAAAATATCTCCCATATTATGATGCTGGGTCTGGTTCAAGTATATTCACCTTCTATTTTAGTATTTAGTTCTCATCCTCTTTGTTTATTCATATTCATTTTGAAATTAACAAAAATGTCCTTCAAAACAAAATGCAGTAAACCACATTTCATATCCTACCAATACATATATACTGTATAAATACATACATAAATATATTTTACATACAACAGCCAAAACTTTGAAAAGGGGGGATGAGAACTAGGGGAGGGGGGATATGGTAGTGTGTGTATATATGTGTGTGTGTGTGTGTGTATTGTATGGTGCTGTGTTTAGTTGTCCCTCTTCTGACAGTGTTGTCCCTCTTCTGAATGTGGCCGCAGTGTTGCATGGTAACGTGGCGTCCATAGGAGGGGCATGGGGCTTCTGTACTTTTTCAGTTGCCCCAGTAGGGGGAGCTGCCATAGCTGGACTTGTTGACCTGGGTCTTCTGCTGCATGCTGCTGGTCTGGCTCCTCTGACTCGGGCCAGCCTACGTACACCAGAAAACATTTAGTTTAGGGATTTTTTATTTTGTCTTAGATTTAAACAAATGCTTTTTTTTTTTTAAATATACTAATCATAAATAAGAAAACAAACAAATTCAGTACACAAGTGACAGAACTGATCAGGAGAACTAAAATTCTGACAGTTTTCATTAGACAGCAGCTTGTGCCAAGAAATCCAGCAGCCGCAACATAAGACAACAGTTGTCCACTACAGGTTCTGATTTGCATTTTGGCTGTCGTCTGTGGATTGAAAGCTGCTCCTACAGATGGCGTCCGTGTGCCAGTAGGGACTTTCCTGTCTACTTTTGCTGACAAGCTATATTCTGCAAATCAAGCACAATGTTGCCTTTTCAAGTAGCAACAGACCTTTGGTGAAAGTAAATAATTATATATAGCCTATTGAAATTTGTCCTGAGCACAAACAGTGAATAACAAACTGCACAATGTTTTTCACTGTCTACCTGCTGCAACTGAAACTGTAGACACAAGCATTTTCCCAGTTTCACCGTCTCATTCAAATTACATGTAAACATTAGATTCTGACAACTGGTTGAACACCTATTTGATTTGGGGGTTTTTTCCAGCCATTACTTTCACCATTTTTCTCCAGCTGAACACAGGCAGTGCTTCTGCACATTTCTGGACAAAACGTTTGCCTTATTCCAACACGTCATTAAGTGTAGGCACACCAAGCTGAGTTCGAATATTCTGATATCCTAATGCAGCTGTTACGGCAGATATGGGGCTAGAGTCTTCCATTCGTACTCTCATCCTGAGGGGTCACAAAATGAGTGTATTGATGTACGACAGTCAATCACATGGTGGCCTTTAAGCCTCTGCCATTGTGTGACTGACCTGTCCATCCTGGGCAAGGTGGTGGTGCAGCAGCTGAGAGTGGGGCTGCTGATGGGCAGGCAAGATGTGGAGGAAAGGAGCTGGGGCATATCCAGGGGCACCACCAGGGGTCAAAGGCCCAGTACCCCCAAGAGCCGAGGGGAGGTTGAAGGGAGGAGGAGTGCCAGCATGGAAACCCTGTTTATCAAAGGACTGCTGTCACATGTGGGGAAAAAGAACACAAAAATCAAGAATCACAAAGAACTTACATAATTCAAATTAACAACTTAACCAGACAAATCAACACTACATGTCTTTAGACTATCTTTACCTGAGTCTTATTGTAAACAGTTCCACTGATATCTGGCACACCAGAGTTACTGGATGTCACAGAGACACCTACAGGGATGGAACAGTATAAAATGTTAAACCATTAAACAAAGAAACATAAGACATCTCCACATTTCAGTCAGTTCACAATTCAATTTATGCTATACTTTCTAACTCAAAAATAAAAATGTTCCAGCACCTTTCCCTGGACCAGAAACAGCAGATTTGGCCTGGGTCTGAGAAGAGTTGCTGTACCCTTTACTGTATTCTGCTCCTGCTGGGCCTTGTGTCAGGTCGTCATACCCTGATCAGAGACACAAACAGGTCAACTTAATGAAGTCAAAAACTACAATTGGGCAATATGACTGTGCTATCATTATCAAAGTATATTCACATCATTATCAAGGAATGTTCACATTTAGTTTCTTTGCAGCCAGAAATGAAGACATTTTTCCAGCTGTACACTTAATTCAAGTGAAAAGATATCATCCAAGTGAAAGATATGACAAAAAACATAACAGATAAAGAATCACCCACCCCCCTCCACTGCACTCCAAGTTAATTGTCTTACTGTAACTGATCAACTATAACTAAACTGCTTTGTTTAGTTCAGCATCAAAACAGCTATTCCTGTTGCATTCCGGTGCTTGGTAGTGCACATGAAAGGAGCCAACTCAGAGCAAGGCACTGTCAAGAGATCACAGAGATAAAGTTGTTGACAGGCATACAGGGAATGGATACAAAAGAAATCAAAAGCTTTATCAATCCTTAGGAGCACAGTAAAGTGTAGAATTAAGAAGTGGAAAGTGTTTGGTACTGCTACAGTTGTTCCCAGGTCAAACTGAATGGAAGAGAAAGGAAACTGGTCAGAGAGGCTACAAGAGGCCTAAGGCAACTTAGAAGCAGTTACAGGAATTTATGGCACAGAGTGGTCATTGTGTACATGTGACAAAATCACAAGTGCACCATAAATAGGGCTTGTATGGGAAAGTTGCAAGAAAAGAGCCACTCCTCAAGAAAGGCTCTAAGAAGCCAAAACGCAACTCCAGGAGGCCAAGTGAGAAAAGGTGTTCTGGTCAGATGAGACCAAAGTCAAAATACTTGGCCTCAACAACAAATGATCCATCTGGCAGAAACCAAACCAGACCACCATCCAAAGAAAACCTACAGTAAAGCGTGGTGGTGCTAGCATCCTGTTGTGGGACAGTTACTCTGCAGAAGAGACTGGAGGACTTGTCAGGACAGGAAAAATGAAAGATGCAAACTATCAAACTCTTGAGGGAAAACCTGCTGCCCTCTGCCAGAAAGATGTTCACTAACACGAACCAAAGCATACAAGAAAATGGACCACACAGTGCCTGAAGCAGAAAAAAAAAAATGAATGTCCTCATATGGTCAGGTCAAAACCCAGACCCTTTTTGACAATCTGTGGAATGATTTGAAGACTGTAGTCCACCAACAGTCACCATCCAGTTTGACTGCGCTTAAACAGTTCTGTAAAGAAGAGTGGGCAGATACTGCAGTCTAGATGTTCAAAATCGGTAGAGTAGTATCCCAGCAGAATCTAGGCACTAATTAATCAAAAGGTGGTTCCACAAAGGTCTGATGTAGGGGGTCATTATCTCAGTGATGGTTCAGAGAAAAATAATTTTAAAAAATCATTACTATCAAATCTTTCACTTGTATGCTCTAAGTTGCATTGAGTGAACACAGCTGTGTGTCTTCAGGTTGCAAATGAAGGAGGTGATTCTATATTGACCGCATAAACTGTAAAGTAACAATTAGCTGACTCAATATCAGGCCATTATACTGAGATCTATATTTTATTACCTTTAATACTAATTATTAATTTAGATTATTTCAATTCACTTCTTAACTAGTTATCATTTATCTCTGCAAACAATAAAATCAAAGTACTAAGTATTTATTTATTTATTTATTTTTTTGCTGTTTGGCTAGTGTCCCCCCACCCAATTCTTAATCATTTATAAATTTCAGATAAACCAAACATTGACACATTATGTATTACAACAAAGCGTTGCCAATCGGTTTCATCTACATTCCCCGCACTGCATACATTCCATGAACAAAAGTATTGGGACGCCTGACCTTTACACCAACAGGTTCTTTAATGACATTGCATTCAAATACATAGACTTTAATTTACTTTGCAGCTAGAACAGCCTCCTCCGCTTGGAAGACTTTCCACAAGATTTTGGAAGAAGGGGGGAATTTGTGCCCATTCAGGCCCTGATGCTGGAAGAGAAAGCCTGGATCACAATCTCCGTTCCAGTTCATCCCAAAGGTGCTGGATGGGGTTGAGGTGTGGGCCAGTCAAGTTCTTTCACATCGAACTCATCCAACCATTTTATGGACCTTGCTTTGTGCAGTGACGCACAGTCATGCTGGAATAGAAAAGATTCTTCCCTAAACCGTGTCCGCAAAGTTGAAAGCATGGTGTTGTCTAAAATGGCTTGGTCTTCACTGGAAGTAAGGGGCCATCTAACCTCAATAATTAGAAGACATGTCCCAATACTTTTGTCCATATAGTGTATGTGTCTTTGACCCACCTGAGCTAAAGGTGTGCTGGCCATAGCCACTGGGCTGTTGGAATGGTGTGGAGGGGTTGCTTAGACCCATGCCGTGCTGCTTGGCAGAGGCTGGAGGCATGAACATGGTGGGGCCATACTGGAATGCACTGGGAACACCAGGCACTCCAGGGTAGTAGGGAAGGCCTGTATAGCTGTAGCCTGGGGGCAGGGCTGGGTTGAGGAAGGCCTGCTGGGTGCTGTGGTGGCCATGTGGCTGTGGCTGGTTCTGGCCTTGGCTCTGGGCCTGCGGGGGCTGCGCTGTCTGGGGCGCGTGAGCAGCCGATAGGCTGGTAGGGGGTGCTGGAGAGGTGGAGTCGCCTCTGCCAAACTTTGTCACTTCACCTTTAAAAGGAAAAGAGAGAACAAGCCATCAAGTGTCTGCAGTGGTCTGTGAGTACATGTGCACATCTTGATTCCTCAGTGACATCCTCAAAATCTTACATTTCCAAGCAAGTACTTCACAGCAAAGCAAAAAAACATTCTCAACTTTCAATATAAGCCAAAACAATGAGATTAGCAGGAATTAAAGACAACACAAAGTAACAATAAAAAGCCCTCCATCAGTCAGATGAGGAATGAGGATGAGGCTGTAAAACACCATGCAGACCAAGGATGATGAGGATAATTCCAGGAGTGACACTAAAGTGGCACTGACACAAAGTAGCACATGGCTACCTGAGTAAGGATTATTGGCTAGGCTCCCATCTCTGTTGGACAGCGTTGCAGTGGGCCCCGGGAATGTGATTCCATAATAATCCTGCAGGATGACAAGGATGTGAAGTGCGATTATAATGGGAAGATTAGACCAGAAACAAAATCACACAAAGAATGGACATCCTACTGAAGATCATATGGCACTCATACTAGTAATGGATACATTGCCATATATACAATGATGACCATACACACACATAGAACACTGAACGCTGCATGGAAAACGAACAAAACCATTAAGTAGAGAGCAATGTTTCTTAACTCTGAACACGTTCTGCTGTCACCACAATATTAAATAAGCTGGGTATGGATGATTTACCATTGGCAGCCTCGACTGCAGCATGTGTAGGTCCTCATATCCATAGATTTGCTGTAAGAAACAACAAAATGAGCTCAGAGCTTATATGGTCAAGAAACAGCAGCCACAATGTAATTTAGATTCAGAACAATACGCCATCAGCAAAACACATCAACTGGCAAGCATACACCTCCAACACAATAATAACCCTTCACTCCACTATATTTAACACACGCACGCATGCACGCACGCACACACGCACACATGCACGGGTCATCCTATTAAACACAGTCCACTACATCACAGTTTCTTAACCTTGCTTATGCCCCCAACAGTCTCAAACTGCTGAGTAGGATTTAGGGCTGTGTATTTCAGACACAAGTCAAAGCTGATCTATTCTTATATAACATGTGAGGTCTGTGTCAGTTACCGGGTATGCAGGCAGCAGGCCTCCAGGGCCCATGATATACTGATTGGGCAGCAGCGGAGGAACCCCCTGAGACAAGTTAGGGGGAGCTTTTCCTGTAGAGCAAAAGTGATCCAAATAAGAATGGGGTGATGACTTATCTTTTACCGTGATATCAGCTCTATGGGTGGCTCTCTATTGGAGCTATAAGTGTTTAATTTGTTAGTTTGACGTTTCATAACTGATTCCTATATTAATCCAAATTCTATGTTATTGTTATTTTTTTAAGGGACATATTATACATATTATTTTTAAACAAGTTATAATAGGTCTATGGGCTATCCAAAACATGTTCAAGTTCTCTGCACAAACTCACTCTCACATAAGACTCACCAGCTCTATTCCTGACAGTTTCAGTCTCTTTCAAACTAAGCCATTTAGGGGCTCTGTCACTTTTATGCAAATAAGCTGTTGCTGGCCACGCCCCACCCATCCCATGCTTACGCGCATTTACCACACGTGAAAATGGCAGAAAACAGAGGTGCTAACCAGCCCTAAGTGAAGGGATTTGTCTTGTTCTCTGCAGCCAACAACAACACTTCATGAGTGACTTGCCTTTGCATGTAGCCATAGCGCTCAGCATCTTATGCACATGCTCGTAAAACCATCAGACAAAAATGGTGGATCTTCAACTAATCTAGTGGGTGGGGGCTCAACAGGTGAGGGGTGGTTCTATGCAAATTTTCTCATCCTGACATCAGGATATAGGAGCCGTCCAAGCGGCTCATAGAAGCTGACACCAAAATCTTTCAATTGACTCACAGAAAACGGATGGATGATGTGTTTTTTTTTTGGACTGTTTATAGGAGCAGTAGAGACTCAAATGGAAATACAAAAGGATAAGCATAATATGTCCCCTTTAAAGGGGAAAACAAAAGAGCCAAAAAAGTTAAATTTTTTGCCTGATTAAATCACTAATACGTGATCAAATTCCTTCAGAAAGGTTCAATGTAAAATATGCAGTCCTAAAGACATTGTCAATTTAGACTCTTTCACAGTAGTGGTGATTCTAATAGTTCTAAAGATAACCCTCAGACAGTTATTACACAAACTGGTGCAGCCGGACAACACAACACTGTTTTATGACTGTTTTGCGGTATGGTTAAAAGACATTAAAATAGCAGATTTACCCCTATTTTGCTATTATCTGCATTAAATATAAAATTAAGAGGATTTTCCCTTTAAATTAGCTGCCTTTTATCAAACCCCCCCCCAAAAAAAAAAACACAAATTGGACTCCTTAGCTAATTCAGAGGCAGCAGTTAAAGCAAGCTACTTTCATATAGAATTGCATGATAAAATTTCAGAGTGGTTCACTCAAGGCTTAAATCCTTCTTTCACATAAGTAATTATAAGTCATTGATGAAGATATCCTCGCACAAGGATCTAAAGCTTATACAACACAGGCTGTGCCTCACCAGTAGAAGAGGATAGCAGAGGCGCGGTCCTGACCGCAGAGGGCGTGGCGGAGCCATTGCCACTGAGTCCCAGAGCTGTAGAGTGCAGGCTATTGCCGCTACCCACACTGCTCACACTGCTGCTGGGAAGAGCGGATACTGACGAAGAGGAGAACGCAACCGAAGACGGAGCCAGAGAACTTAAACTGTCCACACTAGTGTACTGCAAATAAGAATGGCAAGATGGATAAAGAGTGATAGAGAAAAAGAAAGAAAGGTTATGCAAACTGTAGCTGTTCAAATCCTTGTAATCCTATTTTTCTTTCAAAGTCCCACATTATGGAAAACCAGAAGTCTTTTGTAAACAACAGAAGTCTTTTGCAGCCCTTGTAATCCACATATGAAAACTAAGCTGCATAAAAAAATAAGTTTTGAAGTCCGAAATACCAGCCACCCTTTATATTGTGTGAAAGTTCCATGAAGGATAGATGGCCAGAAAACCTCACTTTGAAACAAACTGTATTACACACACTTACATGAAACATTTTACTTCTTCTGACAAGTCATCACTTCAGTTGCACATGGTTTTATTCTAAAGGACAATTTATGTAGGTAGTAAGAAAGTAAACTACTATCATGACATCAACATACTTACTGTTAGTGAAGAGCTGGTGCAAAGTGCTGATACTGAGGAGTGGCCACTGCTCACATGGCTACTGGGAAGAAGGAGAAATCACAATGGTTATAAGTTACTCAGGCACACCCAATCTGATTTGCAGGAACAGAGAGAAAAGGGTAAAGGGGTCAACAGGCTCACCTGCTGAGGGGTGGCAGGCTGGCAGAGGGCAGCTCAGGGGCCAGGCTGGACAGAGCTGAGCTGTGAGGGGTAACTGAGGGGGGCAGCAGAGATGAGGGGACAGAAGGGGCAACACTGGTGCTGCTGCTGCCCAAAGAGGGAGACTCTGGCTTCGGAGTGGAGGAACTCGATGTGGCTAAAAACCAGGGAGGGAGGGAGAAAAGGTTATGGCATGCAAAACAAAAATCTGTAGCATGTTAGAGGCATATGGAAAAAAGCCCCACCCCCCAAAAAAAACAAAAAACAAAACTGTACTTACAGTCTAAAGCAGCAGAGGTCCTCACACCATTAAAACCGTTCTGGTGATAGAGAATCATTACAGAATAAGTAATTGTAGTGTTGTATTTTTCCTCAACATAAAAATGATCACAATTATAATAATAATTTAGTCAAAAAAAAAAAAAATCAATATTCATGCCATAAGTGTTCATGATGCATTTGTGCCCAGTTGGTGGCACTAAGCTCTCACTCACAGTCACAGGTCCAGAGGGATCCTTGTTCTGAGAAAAGGTCAGTCGTGAGTGTGGAGCCACTCCACAGTCAAAGCTATTCCCAGCTGACGAGGCTGCTGAGGAAGATGAGGAGGAGGAGGAAGTGGGCACTGTGGCAGCACTGGGCGTGGTCAGAGAAGGAGCTAAGCTGGGCAGAGCCACAGAGGGAGCTGGGTAGATGCTGTCAGAGGAGGCCAAAGGCAGCAACAGAGGGACAGGGCTGGCCAGAGATTCGCTTTGGAAACAGACACAAAATACTTTAAGTGCAAACAGAATCATTTATGCAACATTTCTACCTGGCTAAGTTTTGCAATTGCAATTTTAGTTGCAGCATTACCAGGTGTTTAAAGAAATAAACAGTTCAGAATGTTTAAACAAGAAAGCAATGCATTCAACCATCATAATTAGTCATTAATATCACTGTTATTAGCTACTACCCTTAAGTCTAATCATTCCATATCCACTATTAAACTATTAGGTCTGTTATGTAGTGAGGAAATGAAGTGTTAGCCCACATACAGACTGCCTATTTCTTCTGACCTGATAGGTTTGGTGTAGAGGCTGCTCTGAGACTGAGGAACAGAAGCAGCCTCTCGTGTAGCTTCACTGTTGCAGTTCTCCGGGTGGCTGAAATCTGGCAGGGCAGACTCGGAGCCGAAATCCAAAGCACCAAACTGCACGTTGAGCCCAGATACATCTGCAGAGCCAGGCATCTCCACCGCAGAGGAAGGAATCTACACAGTAAAAAGTATTTTGAACTATATGGCCATTGCTGTGGTCTGCTGAAACACAGTCCAAGGCCAGAGCAGCACACAGTTTAATCTCTCATATGGTAATACACCTGGTTCAGCTCAACTCGATCAACAAGCTCTATGTGAGTTCAGCCAGCAGAGAAAATCCAAAACTGTGGAATGGTCTCTCCAGGGAAGGAGCACAGATCAGCATTTCGAAGCATTGTCCTAATAGCTGTACAATTTACGTGCTTATTCATTAAAACATGTAACAAGATGGATTTGCAGTACTGCAGTCAGTGGGAAAACGGTGTTAAGATTCTAGGGATGTGCAGGTATAAAGCAGTGAAGAAGCAGTCTTACTTTGGAGGTGGGAGGTAACCTTCGTTTCTGTGTCTTAACTTGACGGTGCTGTGTACTGCTGGCCTGAGGATCTGCAGTCTGTGTGGGGGCCATGGAGGACTGAGATGGCTCTGGTGCTTTGGAGAAGGCCTCCAGGGGACCCTGGGTGGGTGAGGGAACACTCAGCGGAGGAGGGCTGGGTTGCCTGGCCAAAGGCAGAGGTCCTGTGTGGCTCAGAGAGCTCTGCTGCCGCTGGCTCAGCTGGCTTAGCACCAAGGATGGCTCTGGTTGCATCTTAAACTCCCCTGGTGGGTGTATAATAGACAGAGGATAGAGCAGATAATTTACTGGGAGTTTCAGCAGTTTTGTTACAGTGAATAAGGGCTGGAGACAGACACAGTGTGACAGACTATTAATGCATGTGTAAGAGTACCTCTAAAATCTAAAAAACTTGTAAACAGATGCACAAGAGAAACAACCTGGTACGTACGACTAAATTGGGAGGGCAGTGAGGGAGAGCTCTGTGTTCCAGAAGGTTTGATGTCCCAGGAAGAGGAGGCAACAGATATCCCTGTCCCTGCCAGTGCACCTACAGGAGTGCAGTTAGCCCCTGTACTGGGAGGCTGGGAGGTAAGCTGCCCAAGACCTGGTCCCTTCAGTTGCTCCAGTATCTGTTGTCCAGCGGTCTGCCCAAGCTTAGGACCACCCAGCTCCCCAAATCCAGAACCCAAGACTGAGGACTGCCACAGGCACAAACAAACGCCAAAAATTCAGTCCCTAAAATTTCGTCTAATTGACAAACACAGCTTCAATCGCCAAAACAAGACAGATATTTAATGTTTCACAGACCCAGATTAAGTCTAAGCCTAGACTAAGGCTTAGTGACTCACCACCAGCACTGCTATTTAGTCTGAGAAGCAGCCCAATATGTTTCAAGTAGAGAACTCTGTGTTTAGGCTATTTAAAGACTTGAAACATGCTTGTTGACAAAGTCTTACCAGGGTGGCATGTGCGTAGCTGGGAGTGCCGGTGGTGGTGCCTCCGTTGCGAGTGGGCTGGTGGTGGGAGTTTGTGAAGACTAAGCTGTGGCCAAGCCCTTGCGAGGAGGCCGGCTTCATGTTCCCCAATTCCTCCCTGCCAGCAGGCTTTTGCAGCAGAGATGCCAGGTCCAGACTACATGGGACACAACACGGAAAAGCAAGGGTCACTATAGTGGACATGTTGATTTCATAAATTAAAATGGTAAAAATATTTACTACATGATAGGTGCAGCACGTCAAAGTGTACTACCTTTGACCAGGTGTGATGTGGTTCTCGGCCGGAGGTGCACAGGAGGAGGTGAACACTTTGGTCTCAGATAGCTGCATGGGGAAAATGTAAGACTACAATAAACAACAAAATCTTGACTACAAAATGCATGATTAACATCCGCAAACATATGCCCATACAGAGGGTCCTCAAGTTGCGACGGAGATCCGTTCCTACGACAGTGATGTAACCTGAATTTTGGTGCAAGTCAAAACACCCTAGCCATAGTCAATAACCTATCATAACTTATCCTAACACATCTGTAAAATCATAATCTAGAACATAAAAACACAACTAAGTCACAGAAAAAGGAAATAGAATAAATATACTGTACACTGTACTGTAGTAACAGAGAAAATGACAAAAATGAGTGTGAATTCATTCAGTGCAAATTAATTCAGAAGCCATGATAAAGGCCAAAAAGTCACTAAACAAAGCAACACAAACGGAACATTCGCGCTTAGATAAGCATGTACTCCCTCACTCATACGTCACGTTACTGCGTATTCTGCATATTCTCTGCTGAGCGCCACTAAACTACTTTACCCACACGAGCACTGTAAACTCGAAACGTCATCTGTCAAGACACTCGTAACTCGAGGACCCCTGTACTTTAATTACAAAAGACAGCTAATAAACTGCTTGACTTACGCTCACATCCTCGCTCCAGTCTTCAGCCGCCCACTCTTCTAGAGTGTTCCGCCATGCCACTGTACAGTAAAAAAACAAAAACAAAAAAGACAACGGTGAAAAAGAAAACCATTGCAGGACAGTGTGCTTATTCCTCCTGGTGTATCTCAATGTGCTTCACTTCTTTACCTGTTCCATCTGTGGTCTCGTTGGCCCCAGATTCCCATACATCAGCATGCGAATTGGTTGTGCCACTGTCCGAGGTGTAGTCCGCTGGGTTGAAGGTCCTGCAGATGGGACATGAAAAATTGGATGTCCTAGTTTGGTATTTTTGCCTCAATCCAAACAGTCTGTTAATACCAATAATATTTTTGTCTCTACTGAGTAAGATATTTGTAACTTCATACGTAATGCTGCTAATCACTGAAATTCTACACTAAACTCAGTTTTAGTATGACATTTTAACAAGGTTTTGTAGCCAATTTCACTGGGCGATCTGATGAGTAACCTGTTCTTACCTTCACAGAAAAGATGGACTTAATGGCATTTCTTCTAATTTTATCTACTCTTCTTGCCTCACACACTTGTACTGCATATTGTATGCATGTATAAATGGTGCAGTACTGATTGTGGGCTATGTTGGAACGGTATTGTGTTTGTGTACTGTATGTTTGTGCTTTCTAAAAAAAGTTTTGGAGCCTCAGAAAGAACACTGCAGCAAAAATCACTGTTTTTCTTTTTTTTTTTGAGAAATAATCCTTTTACAGTATTACAAATTTAACACAGATTCAAATTCCAATTCTATTATGCACAGTAAAGCCTGCTAAAGCACCATTACTGCAACATTTTGATTGTGTGTTCACTTTTACACCAGCTGTGACTGTGAGTGAAAAAAAACGTATGAGCATATGAGTGTCATTTTATGCAAAACTCACTTTAGTTATAATAGGTCTATGGGCTATAAAAACATGTTCATGAAGGTCTTTGCATAAAATCACTCTCACATAAAGAGATCTCACCAGCTCTGTTCTCAACAGTTTCAGTTCCTTTCAAAATGAGCCGTTTAAGGGCTCTGTCACTTTCATGCAAATAAGCTGCTGCTGGCCACGCCCCACCCATCTCAGGCTAACGCTGCGCGTTTACCACACGTGAAACAGAGGCGCTGTCCAGCCTTATATGTTCAACCCTGAGTCAGACCCAGAGTGAGATGAACACAACACTTCATCTTATGCGTGCTCACAAAACCAGCAGACAAAAATGATGGATCTTCAACTAATTTAGTGGGTGGGGCTCGACAGATGAGGGGTGGTTCTATGCAAATTGTCCTATTCTGATGTCACAAGGGGGGGGGCGTCCAAATGGCTCATAGAAGCAAATGATTCCTGACACCAAAATCTTTCAATTGATTCACAGAAAACGGATGGGTGTGGTTTTTGCGCTTGGAGTGTTTATAAGAGCAGTAGAGACCCAAATGGAAATACAAAAGGATGCAAAAATTGAGTTTTGCATAATATGTCCCCTTTAAAGCACTCATTTTACATGCGGCAAGTTGAAAGAAAGAGTTGAAAATGAGTTGAGGTGTAAGTTGTGTTTGATGAATGCAAGCCACATTCTCTTTACCCCATTCCTTGTGCTGTAAACCTGCTGGTCCCTGGTGCACGGCCCCTTCCTCTGCCTCCAGACACTGCATACAAACAACAAAATGAGTACACAAAACTGACCAAGAGAGGACAAAGTTAGGGTGTAGGTGCATGTACCTTTGCCTCTCCCCCTACGGCCACGGTCAACTCCTCTCTCCACAGGTGTCGAGTCCACTCCATTCTCCTCAGCCCTCGCTGGCAACCAAAAATGTATGCAAAAACAGAAATACAAAAATATAGTCTGAGCATACACATATTTACATAAAAAAATCCTGTATTTAAATAATGGATGATTATCAGCGTAAGCAAACAGACGAGTGTTTGTTTGTCAATTAAAGGTGACATATTCTACCTCTTTTTAAACAAGTTATAATAGATCTATAGGCTATACAAAACATGTTCATGAAGTTCTTTGCACAAACTCACTCTCACATAAAGAGATCTCACCAGCTTTATTCTT
>JBBIGA010000022.1:13616260-13630074 GCA_037576975.1 Alestes dentex | reverse complement strand
GGACATCTTCACCTAATATAATGGTTCCAGCGCCCATTATATGGTGCCACATTTATAACCTTGTAGTAACAAAGTAACAATAGAATAACACCCCATCACACTATTTCTCCAATACTGTATATAACAAAATAAACTCAGCAACAGAGAATACTTTCTCAGGGAGTTAGCTAGTGGGTCACAGGTAGACGCGCTCAGTTTGGGTCTGAGTGCCTGGTCCAGTAAGGCTGGCCGCGGGCACTGGGATTGCGCTGTGCTGGCTCGGACCGCCAGGTTAGCTCCTAAAGGCTTTGTGATGAGGTGATAATTCTAATCTTGTTTTTTCAAAGTGAGAAGGGTGAGAGAGCTCCAAAGTGAGAAAGATGAGTGACAGGTAATTTTAACGTAAACCAGCACTGTTAAATACTCAGTAAACGGAGCTACTTGCTGCCCACCTGTGGATTTAATTTAAGAAAACACTTACTGGGGGAGGCACTTGCACAGTGATGTCGTCCGTGTCCACAGGTGAGTCCAGCCACTGCCTGTCGTCTGAAGACTGGCTCTCTGAATAGCCTTTCCTGCGGCTCGACTGAGACAGCTGAGTTTTTGACCTTCGGGACATACTGTCCACATCATGCCCGTCTCCGTTCTGCATTAAAACAACAAATTATTAGAGCACACTGATGCTCTCGGGACCTAAACATACAGACAGGTTCCCAAAAATAGACATACCTGGACTAAATAGCAACACGAAATGTGATTCACTGACAGTCCTGTTTAGTCTAGTGTTGGTTCAAATCTTCTTGCTATTGAATATTTTCCTGGTTTTATGGACCAAAAACAAGACCCCTCATTATCTCTAGGTTGTTTTGGTTATTTTGAGACTCGTGTATGTAAATGATCACTGCCCTGATTTGTTTCCTCGTATATATAAGTGTCCAGACCGAAACAATCCTTGCATTGTTGAGGTTATGCTGCTACAAGCTGAAATGGTAAATATACTAAACATGCAGGTTTTAGTGACATCACAAGGAGAGTGGGTGGCGACAGCATGGCGGGAATGTGATGCCGGGCTGCGCTCACACTCTTCTTCAGAATCTGACCAGCTCAAATATGATCTTATATGACATATAATGTGTAATATTCTGAGTGGTTTGAAAGTGTTGCTATTTGTAAGGGGAAGAAACCTTTCCACCCAATCAAATTATGGAAGTTGTACAGCTCATATTGTATCACATTACATCACATTACACCCTTAATGTGTTCTTTTAAAAGAAGATACCTTTTCAGAGTTGTACTTCCAAAGGTCAACACTGTCCATACTGTTCCTCTTGGTGAACTTCGGTCTGGCTCCTGGCGGCAGGAGACAAAACATAGCCACTGTTTAACATACCACAATCCGTCCCAAAAAATAGTCAGTGAAGAAGCAAAAGCACCTGGCAAATGTGGAGTTATATAGTACATAAGCAGTAATACTATAATGCTGCATATATATATATAGGACATCCAGTGTTTCCAGCACCAGCAAGTGAAAGGTGTAACTGGCTAAACAGTCTTTCAGTAAAGTGTAAATTACTTTTATAACCTAATGTACGTTTTACTTTTTTATTATTTAATAAAAGTCTTATTTACTCAGATGAACTTGTTTTCTTTACAGTGTATAACTGAATTTGTTTTATTTTAAGGGTAAATCAGTGACATGCAGACAGAAAGACTGAAAGAAAAACCCTCTGAATTAAATCTTGGCTGGATTTGGTGGTTGAGAGAGGAGAAAGAAAAACGAACAAGGCACCATACGTACTTAAGTCTATCAGAGCCTTTAGAGCCCATGTGTCTAATCGGCCATTGAGGGGAAGCACAAGGCAGGCGTTTCCAGTAAAGTGACCATTGAGAGGAAGCACAAGGTAGATGTTCCCAATAAATTGGCCAGTGAGGGGACATACAAGGTAGGTGTTTCTGATAAAGCGGCTAGTGATTGGAAGCTTGAAGGTTGGTGTTTTTAGTATGTTTCTCAAATGCCTTGGTGCCTTTTTTTAATATTGACATCTAAAGTCTGTTGATACTGAATTGTCTGACTCAGAAACAATTCACACAGTCACTCTGCACCCTGTCACCCCCTGTCCAATAAGAGGAATAAATAAAAAAAATAAAAAAATAAAACTGTATTCAGTTCTAGACCACTCTTAGTCTAGCTTAGATAGTGGATATGGTTCCAAATAGTTCAGGCTGGAGATTTTTAGGCCATGTCCACACGTACATGGGTATTTCTGAAAACTGAGGTTTTTCTATGCATTTTGGCCTTTCGTTCATACGTAAACGGCGTTTTGGGTCAGTGAAAACGGAGGTTTTTGAAAACTCCGGCCAAAGTGGAGATTTTTGAAAACTCCGTTTCGGCGTTTACGTGTGGACCAAAACAAATTGAAGATTTTGAAAAACGGATCGTTTCGCGTCATACTGTGTGCCACTCATATGACATCGCAGTATGCGCCATGTTTACATTAGGTTTTCATCTACAATCTCGACGTGTACAAAGAACTACTTTAACCCGGTCCCGAGCCCTTCTGGATAGTCTTGGAATGCTGAGCTCCCTAGCGTTAGGGAAGCTGGTTTATCTGTGCTTTCTTGCGGTGGACACTGATTTATGTGTGCTATCTTGCTTTCGGGTCACTGGTTTATGGTGATTAATATCTTAAAAGCTCTTTTAATATGAGAGTATGTTGCTACTCTGGGGTCTGTGTCTTAGCCGTCATTACGTAAGCAGTTTCCTCTAGAGTCAGTAAAGTTTTCTGATTCCAAAATTCCCTTTGCTGCAGTTTGCAGAATACTATCTGAAGGTAGGAAACATCCACACTGTCCAGAAATCACAACCAGGATGCATGTCACGATTTGAAGGAGCCTGTGCCCTGCTTCAGCAGCAGCATTCCTCAGTGTTAGAACCTGACTATATGAACTGGCTCTATGCACCTCTAAAGATCTCTCTATCTAGGCTCTTCTCATTTAAATAAAATATATTTTTCTCTGAAGACTTCTGATTGGACACCAATGCCACATGGTTTAAGGTTATATCACCACCTCCTGCCTTGGAATGCTTTTGTCAGCGTTTTTTGTGATTGCGTGTGGACGGAGATATTTTTGAAAACGTGCTTGTGTGGATGCGATTTAAAAAAAAAAAAAAAAAAAAAAAAAAAAAAAAAAAAAAAAAAAAAGCAAACAAAAAATCCAATGTGAACCTGCAACAGTCTTTCACAGAAAGACTCAGGAAAGGCAACAATGTCACTCACTACTGCCCTGCCTCTGCTCAATAAGAGAGGAAGTGTGTGTAGATGAATAATCTTCCCCTCGCAGAATTTCACAAGCAACACTGCTAACAAAAATGATTGTACCTGAACACCATGAGTGCTAGTGATGAGAGGAAAAAAATAAATTACAGTGGGGTGGGAGGGTGGGGTTGGGGGACGATGGAGTAATAGCATTTCCAACGTTGTTCTCACACAAAAATCTGAGACAATCAAAGTAAAGTCGTTCTTCTGGACAGGTCAAGAAGCAGTGTCAACCACGAAAACGGATTCAATTTCCATGGTCCAGACCTTCTGACACAGTCATGGTTCGTTCTCACCATCAGAGAAAGCAAATTAAAAACCCAGTCTTTTTTTTGGCTGCTTTCTGAGCACGTGTCCATGTTTTGTTCAGATGTATTCTCTGGACTCGTCTGTTTCCAGTCTTGTAGACACTGACCCCTCTGTGACCACTGTGGCATAATATGGCACAGTTAAGCTAAGGTGTTTCTCCTTTTCTAACAAAAGTCAAATGCCACATACAATCCGTCTTTTCTATTGTTCATCTTCTTTGTCCTCCATCCATTGTAAGAAAAAAAAAAAAAAAAGAATCACAGGATCATTAGAGTAGTCCAAACTAAAATGACAGACTGTTCTCCAAGCCTTGCTATCTTCATAGACACCACTCAGAAGGGTGAAAAAAACTAAAACAAAACAAAAAACATCCAAACTGTTAAATATTTTAGAATATCTTTATAATTTGTCTTTAAAGTTCTTAGAGGCAGCTCCACATGGAGCACCTCATTGCTGGCCACAGCTTGTTTTCTCATAAAATAAGACATAAAGACAAAAAAGACAGAATAAATGGGACAGCTGAGGTGGACAATGACAGAAGAGAAAGGGGGGGGGGACCCGTTACTTATGACACAGACATTACCCGTTACAGAACACAGACATTAAAGAAATGAGAGGAATCATGTGTACTCTCCTGAGTCTATTGAAATAGGGAAGTTAGATGGAGGGATGAACAGAAGACAGAAAGAGCTGCAGACATGGAGCAGACTGCAGGAATGACAAACGACTGGTACATATACTGAAACGCAAGACGGAGAGTGTGAGAGCACTGATGAGATGGATGAAAGAGGCTAGCTCCAGAGACCAGCATAATTTCCATGCAGCCCAGAACACAGAGGCCCTCCAGCCACAAACAGTTTGGTGCCCGAGTCATCATAGCAATGTGTGTACACCGCATTGGCGCAGGAGCTCATATCCGAGAAGTAGCTTCTCCACGTCTCATCATGGTTCTAAGACAGAAAAAACATCATCATCAAAACAATCATAACAACAATCCAGTTTCATCCAAAATATCTACTGTAGTGTAACATGATGTCAACTAAGTAACATGATGTAAACTAAGGTTGTAAACAACTAAACAACTGCACGAGTCATGAAATAATTTAAGCTGTTCATTTTAAGATTAAAAAACTGATTTAACTTCTTTAAAGTTAAATCACATATCAAGCAAAAAAACCTTTATATTACGCACCCCTTCTTTAAAACATAATTCTCAATCTTGTGCACTACATTAAAACAAATACTATCAGGTTAAACAAAAAAAAAAGGAGTGAAGCGTCTGCATTATAGAGCAGCTGGCATCTTTTCTTAGATTTTGTTACTAGTGTTAATGCTGTAACACACTGAATGTTATCAGAATTGTATCAACAGACAATTGCTTAAAAATAGAATTGGCATTGGAGAGACATTTACAGCCAACCAATATTTAAACAGATATTTGATGATGTATATTTTGTACACCAGAAGGGCAGGTTTAGGTTAGTGTGCGTTTTATTGTACTGCATAAATGACATATAATCTGAGTAGGTGCATCATCAGCATACTTTTGATGTGTATATGTCAGCTTTGGGAAACCAGATATCAGTATCAGCTTGCGATTGCCATATCAGTGTAACACTAATCCAACCAGTAAACTTTTGACAGCTACACTTTTGATCCACTACAAAGGTTCAGTCCAATACTAATGTGAACAGTGTTCTACCAGCCAGCCTCGCCCCGTTGTGTGTTTGAGGATGCTGCCCGTAGTGCGCTTCCGGAACCCGTCGGGTTTATTGAATGGAGAGTCGAGGAAACGCTGGGCCCTGATGTCGTAGAAGAGCAGGGAACCAAGGCCTGTGCCCACTGTCACTATGTGCTCATAAAAGCTGACAGAGCGGATTCCTGTTCAAAAACCGACACACAAAATGAAGCGATAAATAAAATGGCATTTAAAGTAGAAATGAAATATGATAAAGCAACAATGTTTGTGGAACATACCATTGCCACTCTCTTCGGGGCTTACAGACTTGATGTTCTGGGAAGATTGCCGAGGGTCAAGAAAAGACACATGAGCCTGGGAACCGACAGCATATACAGACCAGTCCAGTCCATACGCCAGACACACATTCTCTTTGCAGTAAGGAAGTTTAGTGGACAGCTCCTACAATTAAAGAACAACGCAGGAATATATTAATTTTTACAAAAACAAACCAAAGGGAGACATGGGTATTACATAGAAAAGAATGTATGTTTCTTGCTACCTTACACAGGTTGTCTTCTGCCTTCCATAAATGGAAATACCCATCTAGAGACACAGCACCCAGCTCCTGATTGAACAATCAAAAATGATTATCGGGGGGAAAAATTCAATCTATCAATTGACATATCTGCTCTTAAAATAAATATCAAGAAGAACAAAGGCAGACCTTATGGCTGTTATTGAAGGCTAGGGCGCGCACTTTGCAGTTGTAGGGGTGGGTGTACTCCTTAGGGATGTCTTTAAGGGCACGATGGGAAATGTGAGCATAGCAGGGGACTCCTTCCTCAGCCTGCTGTTTTTCAGCCAGGTTAAGCACCTCCTCAGACACCTCCCAGAGACCCATGGAGCCATCCCTAGAACCTACACAAATATTTTAAAAGTCATGGTTAGATGACTGTTCCTCAGTAGTAACGGAAAAGATGAATAGTGTAGTGCCGATCAAAAAGGTCAACAAGAAGAGATAACAAGTATAATAAATGGTAATACAAAAGTTATCACCTTTTTATAGTTTACTTATTATTGAGTGTGACTACACATTTCTGCCAGCTTTCGACACTGGACAGTTAAAATTTATCTCGCAACACAGCACTTTGCAGCCTATATATTACATTCAAAGTGTACTGAGGTGTTCACAGGGGCACCCCTCTAAAGATTTACTAATGATTTATTCCAATGTTGCTATTTCTATGCTATTCCTACCACAATCCCCTCACCGTATTATATGTTACAGACTGGGACAAAGTTCTCTGCATCATGATCATGTGCGTTTAAATTACAATGCATGACAGAATACAAAAAAACTTCTCGTGTTACAGTAAGACAGACAACAGAGAGCACATGGGAAACGGAGGGGAAAGACAGTTACAATAACTAAAGGAAGAAGACATTGTACACAGAAAGATGTGGTTTCAACATGTAGCAAAGATCACAACAGAAAATTGACCCAGTACGTATAGTGTAGGAATGAGCAGAACAGTTTATAAAAGGCGTGTAAATAAGTAAACATGGGTGAATGACACAATACTTGCAATACTAAGCACTGTTAAAAATTTTCACTCAGGAATACAAAGGCAGTAAATCAGGAACAGCTGAATTTGAGAGGGTCTGACATTTTCAGTGAGAACACACAAAAACAGAGTCTAGAGCATCAATACCGGGAGGAATGAAAACATTACAGCATATGGTAGACAGCAGGCAGTGCTAGCTTTTCTAAATTCTGTGGTAAAAAAGGATTCTCAGAAGCAGGAGATGTGCCCTGTGATGCTCCAGAAGCAACACCAGAAGTTTACAAGAACAGCTATATTAAGCCTACTCAGAGCTAAGAGGGGCTGCTATATTTTTTTTGAGAATGTTGGTGGTGCTGAGGGACAAGTGTAAAGCCAAGCAAAACTGCAAACCTCTCAAATTCATCTTATCCTGAGCCCTTCAGGAACTTATAACTATAAGCCAGAAGTTGGTTTCAATGCAATCTAATAGCTTTGCTTTATGCTCCATTTAGAAATGTTTTAAATGATACATATTTTCACTAAGAAAATCAAAATAAATTTTGTTGATTTTCTTAGTGAAAGTGTATAAACCCTATGCAGAGTTTTTAATCAGCATATTTTAATGCATAGCTACTGTTTATTTGCTGAATTATACATTTAAGAAAATTTAAATCCAGCAAACACAGAAATTATGCACTAGAATTTACAGAAAAAATGTCCTACGCGAGGCAGTTAACCTCACTTGACCACAAATTTGACCAAACGATTATATGCTCAGTTCTTATGCACCATATTAAAGTGCCTTTCATGCAACATCTGAAACTGAATTTTTTTCTCCAACAGGTGGGAGAGCCTAACAATGCACAAAGCAGATCTCTGTTGGGTATGGCACGTGTTGGTAATGGACTGGTTTTCCCATTTTTACGGTACATCTTAGTCATGAGTTTTTTAATACTAATGAATGAAAGCTTCTTACCTGAAACAGCCATTGTGTCACTGATCCAGGCAATCGAGAAGATCCAGTCATTGTGTCCATCCTGGTAGAAGAAAAAAATAAATTAAGTACTAAATGTTTCCAGTGGTTGTGGATAATAAATCAATGAATTACTGTAAACTAACAGATAACTAAAAACAAAGAAATAATTGTACATTAAGAAAGAAATGTAATAAATCTAATAAATAAACATGAAATGAGATACAGGATATAATACATTAGAAAAAGAAGAAAAAAAAAAACTCAGACTTACATCTCCCACACACACAGGGTCTAGGGTGGGCAGTCGGTAGACAGCTAGGCTGTTTGGGTTGTCTCCTCCGGTGGCCAGCAGAGTGCGAGAAGGGTTGAGCTCGATGGCATGGATGCCACAGCCCTGCTGGGCATCCAGTCCAGCAGCTGAGCCTGGGCCATGATAAAGAGGGCTCCCTATGACACCCATGCCCAGGGATCCCCCTCCCCTTCCTTCTCTGTCCTTGAGCATGGGAATCCGAGTAATCTGTCCTGTAAGGACGTCCACCACAAACAGCTGGCCATCCGGAAATAAAGCAGGAGACTTTCTTTATAAGTCTGATGGGGGCAGACAATAATAAAAGGGCAAAAACACAAAAGTTTACATATGTAAAAATCTTACCGTATTGCACTTGGTCCCACATACCACCTGACGGTGATTGAGCCACTGAGAGGCAAACACTTTGTTGAGGCAGCCCAGGGAAAACTCTCGCTCTCGGAGGATTCCAGGGATGCGTCCAGCTGCAAAGCCACGCAAGCTGCGCTGAAACCTCCACTCATGCTGCTGCTGCGGGCGGAACTCCCGTCCCCGGATAGCACAAACCACGGACTGATGACCCTGCCACCACTGCTGGGCATGCCGCGACAAAGACGATACACGGGCACGCTTATACACAGACTGGCACCAATCAAGCTGTGGAAAGACAATATACAAACATAGTTAAACTTCAGTTATGCCTGTGGTTTGAGCTACTGTCATTTTGAGGGACATTCAAAAAAGTTTTTAAACTTCAAAAACAAATTACATCACTTTTCTTCATAGTCTCATTCCTTTGCAAGAGTCATACCAACATTTTAAATGCGCATAGCCACTGATGCACCGCTGCTTTCACATCATCGCATAAAAATCTTCTTACCCTTTAAGCTTCTTTGAGAGTTCCAAAAAGGTGGAAATCGGAAGGAGTTAAAGGGCGCTGAACTCTAAGACATGCCCAATTACTACTCTTTCAGCCTTTACCGTTTTTTCCTCATGAAAGTGGAAACCTTTTGAACATCACTCATTCATAGCACAACCAGTTCTGGGTTTTAAATCTTAGGAAGTTCCTGATACAACTTGGAAAGTACTGATCTGCCATTCCATACCTTTAACACAGCCACACCATTAACATCGACCATGTTTCACATTTGAGATAAGGCCATAGTGTTTGTATGGAGTGTTTTGCTCCTATTTTAATGGACCAGGTGAGGGCTATGTCAGCTGATGGCTCTATTCTATCTATTGTCACAGAGGCGACCTGTGGGAAAGAGGTATATTTTCTGAAGTTAACGAAGGATGTCGACTTTTTATTTTTTTAGGCTATTTTCAGGTATTTCTTTTTCTGATGCAAAGCAGAGTCATGACTTCAAATCAGCTTGTGTTTGCCAGCTGTTTCAATACATAGAGACAAAAATATCTGCCACTCACCCTTAGTAACAGAAACCTCATTCATATAGCCATGAGGAAAATAACGGCGGTGAAATGTTAAAGCAGATTCAGGGGGTATTTTGTCCTTTGCTTTACCTCTTGTTTGAAAACAAAGCTCTAACTCACACGCTTTTCCTGTTTGCTCACATGGTCACTTCAGTGTTAAAGCATGTGTGAAATCATCAGAAGTAAAAGCAGTGCTGTACTTATTGCTATCAATTTCATCATCATCATTTCTTATGCTAAATGCATCTAAAAGTCAAATCCTAGACAAAAAAAAGAACATGAAATGTGTACTTCACTGAAGGTTGTAGTTGTATCAGCTTATCTATATTCACAAAAGTGGAAGTAATTAAGTATAATTACATCAACCATATGTAATAAACACAGCAGCAGACAACAGGTAAGGTTGCAAAGAAATAATAAAACATTACTTCTAACATATAAGGGTCTAACAAATGTGAAATTTTTGTGGCTGATATTTATGAGACTAAACTGAATAACAAATAATACAGGACATATTTTTCTAAATCATGATGTACAAGTGGGCAATATGACAACTTACTGTTACTGTGAAATTTTATAGTGATAACCGGCTTTTCAGAACATATATGGATTCCATCAGTACTTATGTTGGTCATTACAAAGCGTGTTTGATTTATTGGAGCATAGGAATGTGACGTTTAAACAAAAATCCTTTATCTAGAGTTTTTGAAAGTCTTCACATGTTTGTGCCAAATTATACATATTGCTCACTCCGTTCCTCCAAAGAACATCGTCTGGCTCTGCCATCCCTACACACAAGGTAAACCCAGTCCAGACTGGTCTCTTTCTGGTTCCCCACTGGTGGAAGGAGCTGCCTAAGCCAACCAGAGCAGTAGAATCCCTCTCTATCTTCAAAACCTCCTGAAGACTCCTCTGTTCAAAGAGCAACACCTCCTGATGCATTACTACTCTTCTTGCATTACTCCTACATAAAGATTAATCACTTAGTACTCTCCTCTGGTTCTCACACTGTCCTGAAACAGTTCTCTCATATCGTAAGTCACTTTGGATAAAAGCATCTGCCAAATGAATGTAATGTAATGTAATCTTGTATTCTGATGTTTTTAAATGTCGTGTTATTTTGTCCATATTTTTCACCCTAACCAGGATGAGTGTTTTGTGCTTAAATTTGCCATTACATCTTCAAATGCAAACTTTTATTTTGATTTCAGGGGTTTATTACAAAATCGGACAAGCTTACAAGTCATCTGAATACTTATCACTGCTTTATCAAAAGAAATATTTACCAATACTCATCAACCTGCAGGACTTCAATATCTGTTGATATTAATTTATATTGGTCTAGCCCTAGTCTATAATTAACAAACAAGATTTCCAAAATTAACTGACGAATAATGGAAATTCATTAGCCATTACACAGACATGACAACAGCGGATCAACATCACTGAATGTACTGACATGCCTTTCATAACATACCTTACACAACGTACCTTTCATGGTGAAATTATGTAAGTCAAAAGTTATGAAACAAACAGAAATTCACTCGCTTTCTGCGTTCATCACTCTGTTTTCAGCCCGGTGGACATTGGCCCTATATTACTGACCTACATCCTGGCAGCCAACTAGGTCAAGAGAGGATCTTAGCCTACACACAGGCACGACTGTCTTAACACAAATATCAGGGGTGTAATCTTACACACATTTTCAGGTTCTGGCAATTTCACAATTCGGACTGTACGGTTTTTGATATTCTACATGTAAGGGTCTTGATTCTACAGGGATCAAATTACGAGGGACATCAAAAAGTTTCCGCACTTAAAAACTATTCATTAAGAATTTAAAAAACAAATTACATCTTAAACCTTAACTGCGGGGGCAGCCAGTGTTCTGACAATTTATACACCAGCTCAGCAAACAGAACTAGTCACATGACACTCTCAGTCACACCCAGTTACTATTTTTTTCCAGCCTTAATATAAAAGTGCAGGCTTAAAAATGCATATTTATTTCAAAATAAGCACTGAAAAGTAGAATGTGCTTGTGAAGTGGTTGCAAAATGAGGGCACATGAGACTCCAGGAATGCAGTTTTAGTATTCCAACATTAGTTTCAGTAATAAAGTTTAACAAGAATAGAGCCCCCTCAGAACAGTCTGCAGTGGCATATTTTGAATAGGAGCAATTCAGACCTCGTGTTGATCCAAATGTATATTTATTTAATTAAAACAAATGTATATTTATTAGGGATGCGACTTTTTGGCAAAAACACTATTCGAAAATCGATGAGAACTATTCGAATGTTATTCGAAAATCGACCCCTTCCCCCGCCCGCACGCATGCACGCACAGACACACGATGACTGAAAGTGTGAAACATGTATTTTCCACAAACTGTTTAAATCACAAGACACTGTTGTTTATCGTAAAAATGACGTACATCGGCGCCAATAACAGAGCGCTTTTTAGCCATCTGAACAGAGCACTTTTTGACTTTTTGTTTGATTTTTTTTTTTTTTTTTGTGCATGGCTTTCTTTCCGAACCTTCCAAATCACAGTACAGTAAAAGAACATCTTCACCTATGAGATGGCCTCACTCCCCGGAACCATGGCCGAGCTGGTAAAGAAAGTCCAGGCCGTTATAGTTCACGACCGATCGCCTCCCCATAGTCAGTGAGATGCCAGCCCGGTAGATCCGCTCTGCCGTGGCCCTGCGCCGCACGGTAAAGTTCAGTTTTCTTCTTCTGTTATTCTGGAGTAGCCTATAGGCTAAGTAGGCCTAGTCTACCGTGCCTGTAGGGAGTTTGACTGTTAGAGACACCTTCAGGCTGAATTAATGCGTTACATGAAATATTGGTTAGGAAACGTCTTCATTTCTGTTCCGTGTTTTTTTTTTCCGGAGTCCCTTAAGTGAGATATGGCTAAAACGGTATTCAGAATAACTATTCGATATTCGAATGTATATCGAATATTCAACTATTCGAAAATCATGTCGCATCCCTAATATTTATGTACATATATTAGGGCTGGGCAAGTTAACGCATTATTAGGCAGCTGGCAGCCTAGTGGTTAGGACGTTTGTCCTGTGATCAGGAAGTCGTGGGTTCAATTCCCAAGACTGCTAAGCACCACTGAGGTACCCTTGAGCAAGACACCGTCACCACACACTGCTCCCCGGGCGCTGTGTTCCTGGCTGCCTGCTGCTTCACTTGGAGAATGGGTTTAAATACAGAGGAAGAATTTCACAATGTGGGCTGTGGTGTGTTCACGTATGACAGAATGGTCACTTTCACGTTATCGCGTTAACACATTATTTGCTTAGCGCTGACAATTATTTTTTCACGCGTTAACGTGTTTGTAGGTGTGAGGACACCTTGGTTGTCCTCTGGGTTCCACTCTGGAACTTGTTTTCTATAACAAACTAGATAAAACATGAATGCCCTGCAGTGGCAAATAGCTTTGGTTTGATGTGTGATTTAATTTGATTACATTACTGTTTAAGCTGAGATTTACAAGAAATATGCAGCTGTTTCAAGAAAATAAATGCAGCTGTGTAACTGTGTTAAAGGGAATGCTGCTGTTAAAAAGCACCAAATTTGTTTAACGTGTTTGCAGACCAAATGTTATTGCACTTCCATTCATATAGCAGTACTTTTAAAATAAAAGTGCACAATACACTGCTTTTGAATTCCTTATTAAAATTTGCATGGAACAATCCGATTAATCACAACTAAAAGTTTTAATCGTTAATCATTAATATGTATATATTTTTATATTCTTTTTTGGGGGGGGCCACAACCACCCCCCTCTTCAGAGGACAACTTCATTTTTTATTTTGAACAGCAGTGCAGATCTTTCATTCGTCGGCGTTGTTCCGAATTTACCCATCCTAATATGTGACATTACAATAAAACAAAACTAAACAAAACAAGACGAGACAAAAAACAAAACAGCTTCTTCAGTTTCTTCAAAAGACAAGCCACAAAAGACAGACAGACGTATGTAGACAAACGTAGCCCAACAGACACAAACAGACAGAGGAGACAAGACGACACAAAAGACACAGACAGAGATACAAAGCATGAGTTTATCGAGGGGAAGTTCATACAAGTTGTTCAGCAGTAGGTGGAGTTTAGATTAATGACACAAGAAGGAAAAAAAACATTAGTGTTGCAGGGAAGGAAAAGAAAAAGGGGGCTTAAATATTTGCAACTTCCGAAGTGTGTGTGTGTGTGTGTGTGTGTGTGTGTGTGTGTGTGTGTGTGTGTGTGTGTGTGTGTGTGTGTGTGTGTG
>JBBIGA010000022.1:13598655-13614432 GCA_037576975.1 Alestes dentex | reverse complement strand
CGGTGGGTCTGTTCAGCCAGGCTTACTCGGTGGGTCTGTTCAGCCAGGCTTACTCGGTGGGTCTGTTCAGCCAGGCTTACTCGGTGGGTCTGTTCAGCCAGGCTGACTCGGTGGGTCTGTTCAGCCAGGCTGACTCGGTGGGTCTGTTCAGCCAGGCTGACTTGGTGGGTCTGTTCAGCCAGGCTGACTTGGTGGGTTTGTTCGCGGGCACGAACCTGTGCGCCATCCAAGCCAAGAGAGTCACCATCATGCCTAAAGATATTCAGCTGGCCCGCAGTATCCGTGGAGAGTGGCTTAAACTAACTGTGCTAACTATGAGAACACAATCCACTGTCTGCTTAAAAAAAGGACTTTAAACATTTATTTGTAATATAATTTACTCTTAAAAATGATTATAATCTCCTCTCATTGCATGCGTATATTCTTTAACTTTTATAATTTCTGTAAACTGAACTTGAGAGTCGTGAAAGGCACTTATAAATAAAATGTATTATTATTATTATTATCATCATCATTATTATTATTATTATTATTATTACAGACATTGTCAGATGTTCATCAGGCAGGATCAAAGCTGGGTAAATAATCAGATGATAAACTCGGTTATGACTTTAAAACCAAGTGTGACTGCTTTGCTCTTTTGATCGGTGTGAAAGGTGAGCGTATGGCATGTCACGCAGTACATCCGTGGTTTTCCATCTTTGCTTCATTTACAACTGTAATCCCTATAATAAGGTAAGGTAAGGTAAAAGGTAAAGGTTCTTTGTCATTTCACATGAAAAAAATTATTGTCCTCAGGACCAGCGACTAAATAGATAAAACACAAATAATTTATTGCTACTAAATAGATCAAATACAAAAATAATAATGAATAGCATACCTACACTACACCACACTAAATAAAATCAACAATAATAAAAAAAGCAGATCCTGAACTACATAAAATCAATAATAATAATAAATAGTAAGATGTCATAATAAAATTATTGCCAGTATCCACTCCAACTACACTCAAACGGGTAACAACAGCACGGCATGCGGTGTAAAGTGCAAATATAGTAAATTGACGGATTTACCAGTGGTTTGCTGTAACGTAAAGCCGTTCGCTGATAACTGTTACTGTTTAACACAGCCTGTATTCAAGCTGAAGAAAATATAACCACGCTGTCAATCCTTCCAGCTCAGACAGTTGTATCCAGTAAGGCACCATACAACGCAGCCAATCAGAACAGAGGTGATTTACATATTACCTTATATATCATCTTTGGCTTGCTCTCTATGGGCTTGGACCTGGACTCTGTAAAACTGTTTTGTGACAACACTGGTTGTAAAAAGCACTGTATAAATAAAACTGAATTGAGTGGAGTATGTCAGTCTGTTTAATACTTAAGTGATCAAAAGAGTTGGGAAATATATGTCAGCAGATATGAAATTACATATTACATTTTCAACATTTTTCATAATTTTTATGAATATCATATGACTGCAGGGGGGGAATAAAGCACAAGAACATTGTAGGATATGGGCACTTTAACACAAAACAATTATTAAACTTCTTTAAAAAATATGTTAAAATCAACAATGTCAATACATGTCAGCTGGCTGCCAGCTCATGATCTTAAAATAACACTGTATTAGTCCCACAAGTGGGAAATTTACTTGCCTATGTAAATGTTAACACGAGCCAACATGTGTAAAGTTGCTCAGCCTCATTTATAAACAGTTTAATACAGAAAACTCTAATTATGGTCATTAATGCACTTAAAGTGGTCTGGAAGGTAATCAAATAAACCTGATAATTTAGCAAATTGTCGTTTTCTTGCCTAACATTCTTTATACTATACTATTACTATTCATGTACTACTATTTACTATTACTATTTACTAATTACTATTACTACTTACTATTATTATACTATTTACTATCTCTATCCTATTCACTACTACTATTCTTTAATTATTATAAAAACTATACTACTTACTATGACTATATTATTTACTATTACTATACTACTATTTTTTATTATTATTTTACTAGTACTTTATTTTTTACTATTACTGTACTATTTCCTATCAATATACTACTATTATTAACTACTATTTACTATTACTATATTATTGTTTACTAATATCATACGATTTATCCTTACTATTAACCATTACTACTTACTATTAGTGAAAGTGACCATTCTGTCATATGTGAACGCACAACAGCACACTGTGTGAACATAAATAAAGCAGTGGGCAGCCAGGAACACAGCGTCTTGGGGGCAGTGTGTGGTACCTTGCTCAGGGTACCACAGAGGTGCTTATCAATCTTGGGAATCGAACTCATGACTTCCCGATTGCAGGGCGAATGCCCTAACCACTAGGCTACCAGTAGCTCCTTTACTATTTACTTATTATTTTATTGTTTTGTGATCATTACTATTACTGTACTGCTTATTATTACTTTAGAATTTACTATTACTTTATTAATTACTATTACTTTACTATGACACTATGTACTATTACTATACATTACTACTACAATAAACCCCGCTACATTCCAAGAGCACCCGTGTATAATGAAAAACGCACTGTTGTGATGTAGTAAAAATGCTTAAAAAATGCTTAAAAATGCCTATTTTTATAGTGTAAACCCCAAATATGCTCCCAAAACACTTTAATTTCATTTTAAACTCTTAATACATTAACATTAACGAAAATGTAAAGGTCAACCTGTATTTGTATTTTACAGTTTACAGTGAACTCCCGCAGTGCTAGAATGCAAATACCGATGTTACCCCTGTACAGACAGTACTGTAATTCATGCACGGGCGTTCTCTTTGGTAGGCGCTGACGTTTTCTTTGGTATTAGCAGGTTAATACAGCAATAAATAAAAGTGTGATTGATAATCGTGATTTCAACATTGATTAAAAAAAAAATCGTGATTATCATTTTACCATAATCGTGCAGCCCTAATAACACTATATGAATTCACATGTACCATCATGCACTGCGGGTAAAAACGTAACATCCCGAGTGTCCGAAATTAACGAAACGTCTCTTCTCCTTGTTCACTAGTTAGCCCCCTATATAGCAAACACTATGTAGTGAACGAGTGGACGAGTGCACTTTTCGAACACAGGGAGCGTGTTAGCTCTGAAGCTAGGCTAGGCTAGCGAGGCTCGGTTTTGAACCTACCTGTTGTTCCTTGAGGTCCCCCGCCTTTCTTTTCCTGCTAACTGTTTTTCTCGCCATAATCCGACACACAGAGGTCCCTCACCCACATGGAGGGCAGATACGCTGGCAGTGTCGCCGGGAGGTGGATCATAAAACGTCGCTACGCTAGTCCGCAGCCAGAGCTCGGTCCGGGCGGTGCGGGCTGATCTGGGTCCGGAACCACGGACAGGTAAACCTCTCCGACAGCTCTGGAAAGCTGTTTGTGTCCTCGAGCAGGCAGTTGTAACTCTCCTCCCTCCCCTGTGGATCTCTTCTCGTCGTCCTCCTCGCTCTGTCTCTTCTTTTTTATCCAGAAAACGCGTCACCAACGGCGGGCGCAGCCGCACTCTACTCAAACAACAACACCAAAGGAGTCGATTCACTGAACCGACTCTTTAGGACTCGCGATGCTATCATTAATCCTCCTGTTATGGTGCCCATTGACCCATGTTAAATTCAAACAAATTAAAAGTATTTTTCAGTCTGATACTTCTTGTGCTTGACTTAGTAAGGGTAATCAACATACAAAATAAAAAAATTGGTTAATTTCACATATATGTGCAATGCACCCCCTGCATGCTCATATTACATAGATACTGTTCAGGTCAGTTTGACCCGGCAGTCAAAGTGGAGGTTAAAGTGGTCAAATAAGTGTCAAATACTATTTGTTTCTTTGCAACTGTGTGACCTATTTCGCCCCAGTCTCTCTCTCTCTCTCTCTCTCTCTCTCTCACCATTAGACCAAATATTGATTGAAATGGTTAGTCATGGGGTTATTAATGAGATACAAACAATGTTTATTGGGATTTTTTGGTTTCTGACGCTTTTGGATAATTAAACATTATTGGTGTTCCTAAGAAACGAACATAACAGGAGGGTTAATGAATATTGCCAAGAAGTCCAGGAGGTTGAATCCCAGTCCAGGAAACTGGTGCTTAGTGCACAGTGGCTCCTGTTACTAACATCTTTCAAACCATTACACAGCACTGATTATGCCATTCCTACTCTGAAGAGCTTCGAGAATCAGGGTAGGAGTGCTGAACGGGGATCTGTTCCTGTCTCTAAGAGCTTTGTAAAAATAGAGAAATCTGATGCTAGATCAAAACTCTAACCCTCAGGCGATTCATGAATACAGTCCCAAGACTATGCTTAATCCTTGCCTGGGAAACCAACTCCATTGGCCTGGTCCCAGACATGGATTATGCCCAATCTTATACTTAATTGCTTCAGTGGTGAATCACAAAAGCAAACTCTATTTAGTACAAGTATAGTCTAGTTTAGTTAAACTTAAAAGTACACATTTTAGGATAATTTTGCAGTAAAATTACAATTTCATTTCTAAACTGTCCTTTCAGTTCTAAACTCTCTTTCCAAAGGGAAAAGTCTGGGAAAGTCCACAAGTTTGAAAATAGTGTCTATTGTTGCCCACAAGTACACTCCCATATTAAATACTGAATACTGGTTTCCCTTACAGGGACTAAGGCTATTCATGTACTATATTTCCTTTAAGTTGAAAATCTCGCTCAAAATCCAGTGTGGTCCAATACTAGGCTTAACCAGCCTTAGTCAAGTGATCTTTACTTATAAAGCATGTTTAAGAGACAATAGCGGTCAAGACAATAATTTAAATTAAGACAATCTAAACAAATATAAAGGGGGAGAAAAGGAAGTATCTAGGGGTTGAAACAGTGTCAAAGACGGAAAGAACTCTATGCATGTAAGTTATTTAGATATTTATGCTTATTGGAATGCAGCCATAGTTATGGTGTAATATGAAAATTACTTCTTGACAATAATTGGCAAAAGTCAGAAGTTGTTAATTGAAATGTTTGGCATACATTACTGTTAAAAAAAAAAGTTAGAAACACTTTTTATGACCGTACCAACCCATTTTTGAAAACTCAGCAAAACAATCTCTCAAATTTCAGGTTTTAACTAATCTTTAGAAGAAAAACAACCAAAACAGTAATTACACTGATATTCCAAAATATATGCATAATTAAACTAACAGCCTGTGAATAAAGTCATCCAGAGAGGCTTGAAATAAAATGTGCCATTCTAGAGAATCAAACAGAATTGTTCACAGTGGTGGTGACAGGAACCAGACATGTGACGAAAGTCTGTAACTGATGTTCTTCTATGGTAAGATTTTGGCCAAAAGCACATTTTATAAAACTCAGTCATGGTAAAGAGGTATCTTCAGTCATTTTAAGGCAAAACAGTCAACTTCAAAATGTACTTTTTCAGATTTACTACTATTTTACTACTATTATCAACATTACACACGAAAAAAAAAAGCTAAGACACATTATGGTTCACTGATTGTTTTGAATAGTAAATCAAAAAAGCTATATTTGTGGTGTAGACAATAAGACCCCTGGTTCCATTCATCACAACTGTAAACAAATCTAGGTTGACAAGTTCCTCTACATGAACGCTTTCACATCAAACCACATAATTGACCTGGAATTCCCCTTTTTGAAATTTTAGATGTATCCAGAATAATGACCAGACATGCAGATGGTTCTGTGCGGATTAAGCATGTTGTATAACATGCAGTATTATATGCGTATCATACACTAACAAATATCAGTAATAATTACTTATCCATGGGTGGACTGGCTATGCACATCTTTTTCTCTCACCCCCAAGTTTGATATGAGCTCCTAAATCCATATTCAGTACGCAGAAGCTGTTCTCTTTTCACCATGGTGACCTTCCAGAACACTAATAAGATTTTAGTGACTTTATTGCTTTCATTACAAGTCTGTCCATGAAAAAGGACAGAATATGTTGTGCCAACAGCTATTCCAAGCACAGTTTGCTGGTTTGTTTTTTCCAAGCAGATATATTTCAGTCAGACAGCGGTCAATAACACCTGCACATATTTCCACTTATCACCAACAACTGTGACAGCAACATTCTTTCCAAAAGAAGAATTTTAATCGTACTGAACTGCCAAAAATGATGAACATTTTAAATCACATTTCAAGGGTGACACACTTCAACCAGAGGCTCCTTTGCTGGGCACAACTTAATCCTGATCAATGGGGAATGATTTCCGAAGTGAAACGTTAACATTGAAAGAAATCCACCCTAAGAAACATCATCCAGGTTTAGGAACTGACTGTTTTCCATGTGCTTTCATACTCAAATTCTGGCATGTCCAGCTGGAAACCTTAATCAAACCTTAAATAAAATTTCTTCCAAAATTTGTTTCAAAGCATCTTTTCCATCTTATCTCTGGGCTTTTGCTCCTATCTCCAATGGCCTGAAATACCAGTGCCATAATCACTAAAAGCAGTAGAAGCACCCTGTAACTTCCATCTAGAAATTACTTCCAAAAAAACATCCAAGTACCAGCGCATTAAAAACAGAAAAACGTTTCCCAAATGAAGAACTAGATGATGTTTGAGAACCTAGAAAGGAAGATGATGTCTGCGAACCTCCGACAGGCCAGCATTCACACCTCAAAGATGGAAAATTTCAACCTGCCATCCAGACTCAATTAATGATTATGATTTATGAATCAGTATGAACTCCGCAGTGCCAAAAAGTGCTTAATACTGTACCAATGTTTGCTTCTATTGTGGTGTGTATTTAGAAGCCACTTTCTTTCATGCGATTTAAAGAATGTCATGGAAGTATCCGGCTGCTAAGCTGATTTAAAAAATAAGCCTCAAACAAAATGGCCCAAAATGATGAAACAAGTACTGGCCCAGCACCATGAATGCATGGCACAAGAACACAGCTGTCGTTGCCCAGAGGTCAACTGACCAACTCATTGAGCCATAAGAAAAGTGATCTGTGTGTTAAACAATAGAAGCACAAAGTACATGTGAATATGTGTGGGTTACAGTAGTTCTGCATTTTAGCTTAGTCATTTTGAAAAATATCCCAATCAGGAAATACAAATGAATGTATGTTCCCTGTACCAATCATGGCTTAGATCTAAACATTCGGCAGGCATACCGCAAGAGTCCCCATCTCTTGATCGGCCTATTCCAAAACACTTCTGCAACTCTGCTGCATCTTCAAAGACCTATCATTGCAAGCATTTCCAGACACTTGTCACATCCACTGTCTAATGATTAAGAATGACTAATGATTAAGTCTTTATTATAGATTGAATGTGTCAGTGTATCCTTGAACAAATTTAAATAAGTTTATATTAATATATGTGATTCGGTGTGCCTCTGCAGTGTCCACATGTGCCTGACATTTGCATGAAAACGCTTTGACATGTAAATATTGCATTTCCAGGGACACTTCAGCTTTACTTTTCAATATGAACATGCTGTCCATTCCAGTGCAAAAGCCAACCAGGCATCAGCTGCAGGTTTCCTTTCTTGCATTTGTTGTCCTCAGCATGAACTGTGGTATGAATTAGTCCTTTAAATCAATCAAGTTTCTACATCAGGACTTTCATCGTCCTACAGAGGGCAAAGAAACAAAATCTCTAAAAGGACAAATATAATCAAAATGCTTTGTCTGTTAAACAGCTGAACAAAAGAACATATGATTAAACGAACAAACAAAAAACAGCAGAGACAGATCAAAGAAAAAGAAAGCCAGTCAGTAGCAGGAACAGAGAGGGCACTTCTTTGAGTTCTCTGTTCAGACATGGTATGTGCATATGTATGAGTGAGTGTATGTATGTTTTAAGTTCTCATCAGTTTTGAAAGCCTGCGCCCATGAGCGAGAGATGGCAGCGTTGTAGCTACGTCCGAGTCCGTATCCTGTGGAACCGGGCTCCCTTTGGGCTCCTCTTTTTTTCCATCTCTTCAGCACTACGCAACATCCGTCAGTTCCGCCTGTATCAACGGCGATGGAGAAACAAGTCAGTGCTGCTTCACTGATGTGGGTTCACAGTCCTCTTACCCACAACCACTCTAAGATCACTTAACAGGGTCATAGCTGAGGCAGGATGAAGGTGACGCTGCATGGGCTAATCAAACCCTACCTCAAAGGGCTTATTAATTTTTTCAAGGGGTCCATATTTATCTAGCCTGTCTGAGCCACCCCCAGCCTACAGCCCCACCTTCACTTCCTTCACATGCTCTCACCCACGCACACTATTTCACTCTCACTCTGTGGTCGCAGTGTTGTGGGGCAAGGAAAGGGTGACTCTAAAAGGAGTCTCTGCTCTAGTTCAGCTTGCAGCAGCACGAGCCATCAGGTCCTCCAGAGCCTTGTCCTGATCATTATTGTGCACTATCAGAACCTCTTTAATGGCAGCTCTCTCAAAGCCCATCTCACCAAATCGAGACATTAGCTGCAGAAACTGCAGAGCCTGTAAGATGAAAGAGACAAACATATTAAATCTAAATGTGAAATCACTATTGTGGCATACTGTTGTTCACCCTCTGCAAGCTGATGAGATTTTATAAGCTGAAAGCCAACTGATACCAAAGCCAACCAAGTAAAAGTACTGAAAATACCAGACAGGCTTTATTTTTACATTAGAGAGGACTTCACATAATAAATCTTTTGTTATAGCAGGCAAACCTTTTCCTCAGAGCACTGGTACATTTCCAAACACTCTTCCACAGCAGTTGCATCAAAGCCTCTTTCACAAAGTCGACTGTGGACAAAAAGGTACTCCAGAACCTGTAGATCAGTTCAAAAGGACAAAACCTTTAGAGAAAAAAAAACTGCAACAACAGCTAAATTGAAGGGCTTTGTTCTTCTCTCTAGTACTGAACATCTGTTTTTTTTCCCTGCAAGTTAGTCATAACCTTTTTCCTGACTACACCAGAGTTCTCAAAAGCCAAATTAGTATCAACCAACCTGTTCAACATTTTGCCCTTGCTTCTGCATGGCTTTGAGAACACCCTCATACGAGTAGCCCATGCCCACTATGGTCTCCACACATTGCCGCTCGCTGGGGGAGAGGCTGAGCAGTGCTCCACTAGCTGGTGTTGTGTAGGAAGGAGGGCCAGCTGCAGGGACAGGATTGGACTGTAAGGCAAGACAAACTACTGTTAAAGGGACAGGGACATATATGCAGAATGTTCAGCACAGTTTAATGATTTCCCTGGTCAAACACACCTAACTTAACTCAGTAATTTATTTTAAATTTAACACATGGTTTCTGCGATACAGCAGGGGCATCAGTAAACCATACTGGAATCTGGCCTACCAGAACCAAAACTAATGAACTCTGGTCTAGGGCAGCAGTGAACAAGCATTTTGGGAGGCTGCATCTGTGGTCTAGTACCTGCTTTGGTGTTCCATTTTGAGCATGGCCTGAAAGTTCTCCAGGCATAGATGAATTAGTATGTGTTGTTGATCTCAGCAGCATTGGTGGTGTACCATTAGGTAGGCTGCGTGGTGGAGCTGCTGGAAACAAGTTAAGGGGAAGCTCTGAGGGGGAATCTCCTGGGTCAGATAGCTTAGGAAAAGTCAGAGAGCGAATGTTGCAGGGTCGTTCAGCATCAATCTGGCCACCAGGTCTCTCCAAGTCCAGCAGTCCAACCAGCCCATTGGGTTTATGGAAAAGGACTGATTTGTCCTGTAGAGGTGGGGTGTTGTTCTGTGAAGGAGGGCGAGGTTCCGGAACAGGGGCTTCAGGGGCTGAGATCGAGGACTGAGGTTGGCTCTGGAGGATGCTGCGCAGTTCCTCTTTATCATCCAGAGTTTTGAGCTCCAGCTTGTCAAAAGGGTCCTCCTCTCGCTCAAAGTCCGCCAAGTTTAGGCTCTGAGGGGCAGGGTTGTTGGATGCTGGTTGTGCTGGTCCGAAGCTCGGGGCAGGGAGTGGGGTCAGGATGGCATTATGCCGCAGGCCAGCCAAGACAGGATTCAACGCCGGTGGGAGAAGTTCCTGTTCCTCAGTAGGATGTGCTTTCTTCCCACCAGCCAATCCACCATCAGCATCCTGTGAGGCAGGCTGTCTGTCCTTCTCAGATTCCGCCTGCCTTGACTCAGCTGTCTGAGCCCCGTTAGCTCGTGCCTTGGCTAGGTCCACTCCCCAGCGAACACTACGTTTCTCCAAAGAGAAGTCATACTACGAGAAAGACAATATACAATGATGACTGCCAAAAAATGGCAACACATTTTAGGAATTAGAATTTTTAACCAAGTAATCCACTCATTCAGCAGACCAAGGTGTCATTGAGTTTCACAATACATTTTTATTTTACCACAAATAATACCACACCCGTGGACTGACCTGCATATCTGACAGCAAAGAATGACAGTCAGGCAAAAAGAAGCCAATGGGCAGACCCACTTTTGCTGGGCAGCGAAACTTCTCATTGAGCTTAAAAGGAACATCATCAAGGTAGCTGATGGGTCCTAAATGCAAGGAGCAAGAAGAGATAGTCAGGAGAAAAGAGATCAATAGTCATGATGTCAAAGTGAGCAAGTCAGATGAAATGACAGATGACCAGGTGACTCACCATTGTTGTGGATATCTGATCCAGACTTCCTCGCAGCCATTTAGAGTATCTATAAAAAAAGCAGAACACAAATGATCCTTTCACTGTTTCAGACTGTGCGCGCATTTGCATTATTTCTTCCACTGAACACTCACAGTATAACAGTTGAGCTGCAAGTTGAACTGCAATGGATAAGACAAAAACAATTCCGGTATCAACCTGTATATGTGACCTTTAAACAAACACCCCCGAACATGAACACCCAGAATTCACCTCGAAAAATACACAAATCAAATATCACATCGGTGATCAATTGGGGCGGGGGGGCAATGCTTTTATAAAAACCCTAAATGATTCTTAGATGACATATGACATTTTATCTCAAAACCAAACACCAGGTCCTAAATGAGGCAAGATAAAACCAGCTCTGCTGAGCAACAAGAAGCTGAGACAAGTGAAAGTGACCATTCTGTCATACGTGAACACACCACAGCACAGTGTGAACAGCACGAAATTCTTCTTCTGCATTTAACCCCTTCACCAAGTGTAGCAGCACCCAGAGAGCAGTGTGTGGTGACGGTATCTTGCTTAAGAGTGCCTCAAAGGTACCACTTGCCGTCTTGGGAATGGAACCCACGACTTACCGATCGCAGGGCGAACGCCCTAACCACCAGATCACCAGCTGCCCCAAAAGCAGTTCCCTACGTCCTTAAAACCACAGAAACAAGATATTCACAGCTTTCACAACTAATAAAGCCCCCTGACTTAAATCCCACCGTTGGGGTGAACTGGAACGGAGATTGCGAGCCAGGCCTTTTTGTCCAACACCAGTTCCTGACCTCATAACTGCAAAATGAATGGACACAAAAACTTCAAAATCTTGTAGAAACCCCTCCAAGAAGAAGCAGCTGTTATAGCTGCACAGGGGGTCAATTCCGTATTAAAGTCTATGTATCTGAATGCAATGTCATTAAAGTCCTTGTTGGTGGAATGGTCAGGCGTCCCAATACTTTTGTCCATATAGTGCAAATACAATTTAGCTCAACCCCAGGCCCTAAATAAGGCCAGATAAGACCAGTTTTGCTGCGTAACAAGAAGCTAAGACAAGGGAAACTCTTCCTACGTCTTTAAGAACACAGACAATCAGAATATTCACAGCTTTCAGGACTAATAAAGAAAAGAGAATGTATAATGTGACTCCTAGTCCAGACAGGAGGCCAGATCAGCTGCTAAAGCCAGCCAGGCTGGTTCGACCTGTTCAGTGCTGGGTACTGTTTGACTTCACAGCCACTTATCGGTTCTTAAACTGATCGAAACATTACTGGATACATGACAGAGTCGTGTAGGAAGATTTATACCCTTACAGACAGCTGAACCGCGAGACTTTAGACATGAAACAAAGTCCAAAATCAGCTGCTAAGCTAAGCTAAGTCTCCAGAACAGGCCTCTCAGAGAGCCACCGCCCCTGACACAAAAACAGCCCTTTATACTTCTCTTTTTTTACCCAGATCCGCTCTGTTGCGAGTCTCCAAAAACGCTCCTCACCCTTTTTCAAACATACACCGCCCGACCGACTCTCTGGACTGGGGATTTTTACTGAAAACCAAGCGTGTTTCCTGCTTCATCGCGGGTAGCCATCTTCGTGGAACGGCCTCCCCTCCTCTGGTTCCTGGGTGATGGACACGCCCATCTCCGACTGGCCTGTGCCTCGACCAATCAGCGAAGGTCTTCGCGGAGTGGGCGGAGACAGAACACCCCTCCCAATTTAAACAGACAACAGTACAGTATTGAAGTGGACAAGAAAATACACTACATCGTATGTACAAAAGTATTGGGACGTATCTCTTAATTAATAAATTGAGGTGGCAAGCCTTACTTCCACTGAAGTGCCACCACTGAAGTACCCTTGAGCAAAGTACCATCCCCACACACTGCTTCACTTGGTGAATGGGTTAAATGCCAGAGAAAGAATTTCACACCGTGTGCTGTGGTGTGTTCACATGAGACTATAAGGGGCCACATTACTTTACTTTAATGCTTCGGCATACCAAATCATTTTGGACATCACCATGCTTTCAACTTTGTGGACGCAGTTTAGGGAAGGTCCTTTTCTATTCTAGGATGACTGTTCTCTAGTGCACAAAGTAAGCTCCATAAAGACATGGTTGGATGTGTTGGAAGAACTTGACTGGCCCGCACAGAGCCCTGACCTCAACCCTATCCAGCACCTTTCGGATGAACTTGAGTAAAAGTCTAAGCATAAAAAAGGACTGAGAAATGTTCATAATGTCAACAGTGCATCCACTAATTTTGCAGTACAGGAAAAGAGATGCAGAAGTCAGTATCCAGCAGTTAGAGTGCTTAAATGATATGTCTCAAAAAGAAGAAATAGTAGTTAAAGTAGTCTGTGGTTGGAACATATGAAAACAACTCCAATGTATTTAAATGTCAGCACTGTAGAGGATGTGCAGTGCGTAGTAAGTTTTTTAAAAAAATTCCAATTATGAGTTGGCACTTTTTTCAATCTTGAGACCTCACAGCCTGTTTCAGTACTCATTTTAACATGCCCTCATCGGAAACCCCCAATGCCATCTTAGTAACAAAAGTTAGGACCACCCCTTTTAGCTAAAATGTATGGCAATCAGAAGAAGTTATTCACAAAAGGTATGTATGTTCAGACAAAAAAAAAACATTTTGCATAACACTGCATGACTTGCTAGGTGCTTCACTGAACTCAACCCAGCTGCCAGTGAGGATGTTCAAAAAAAAAGTTCTTGTTCTCCCCTCTCCCCCTTGTGTTGTGAGTGGTCCCTTGTTTTACAAAAGTCTGATGCACTTCAGAGGCGAAATTGTTTAGGGCATGTTAAAAAAAAAGTACTGAAACTAGGCCTCTGAATGGCGTCCTGCCTACTAAACAAGCCCAACATAGGATGTTCTGTAGGTTTGTTTCCCAGTTCAGTGAAGTGTAAAAAAGGACCTAGTTCACAATACTTAGATTAGGATCTACTTAAAAAATGTCACTACAATGTTGGCCAGCCATTTCTTAATAAAATAACAAGGATGAGTCTCGTACTCATTTTGTACATAATAATTGTTCATTTTTATGCTGCTACCCCAGGGAGCACTAGAAATCTGGTTGCAGAAGCTGAAAATATGCAGTAACAAGGATTCTCCAATCCTGGGGACCAACTGGCCTGATCTAGCTCACCAGCCAAATGACCTCTGCGTGCTCTGCCAGCTGCAAAGTGACTTCCTTTGTAACTGTTATTTTACAGTAAATTCCATTCTGTAGATATTTAATGGAACTGGGGTCATTTTAGTCACAGACATAGTTTGTGAACCACTGTACTATTATTTTATGTAATGATTATGTAATTCATTCCCCGTGGTTGAGTAGTTGGGGCGTTAGACTGGTGACTAAGTGTTCTGGGTTCAAACCCAACTAAAGGTGGACTTACTAGGGCAGCTGATGTCCTGGTGGTTAGGGAGTTGCCCCTGCAATCAGAAGGTTGTGTGTTTGAATGCCAGGGCTGCCAGTGGCACCACTGATGTACCCTTAAGGAAGATACTGTCCCCTCACACTGCTCCTGGTGCTGCATCACTGCTTCACTTGTTGAATGGGTTAAATCCAGAGAAAGAATTTCACACTGTTCACACTGTTTGCTGCGGTATGCTGTGTTTCCGGGGGACAATAAAGGCCACTTTAAGTAATATGGAAATTTAAACGTGTGTGTGTGTGTATGTCCCAGAGAGAACATACTGAAGCACAAATGGCTGAAAAACTTACTGATGGTTATGATATGATGTGAGAACACAGAACATCCCAGCTTGCTGCGCGTGGGGCTGTGTTGCTTGGCCTCCAAATTCCTCAGATCTCAATCTGAGACCATGTAGAATACTTGTGTAAAATATTACTAGTTCAGGGTAAAATTACTTAGCAAATGACGTGGTAAAATACTTTTCTGAAAAACAGCTTTTCTAGAAGTTCACAGATTCTAGGTTAAACAAATGTAGGCTGACCAAGTTTGAGAACAGAAGTGAAACTCTTTAGTACATCTAGCATAGGAAGTGAAGTCTGTTAGAAGGAACTTCTTGTTTCAATGGTCCTGTTGTTCTGAAATAAATAAATAATACATAAAAGATAAAACATAAAAGACTGAATTAGCATCAACATGTTAATGACATACTTTAGCTTTTGAGGTATACTTTTTGGCCATACACACTTGTGGCTATATATATATATATATATATATATATATGTGTGTGTGTATGTGTGTGTGTATAAATATTATACAGTACTGTGCGAAAGTCTTAGGCACCTGTGCAAATTGTTTGAAGTCATTTATATCAGCTGTGGGCTTCTCTCTGCTAGCAAAAACACAGCTGAATATTAGAATGAATGCAAACAAACAAGAAAGCAGTAAAAAGTATCAAGATTTCTTTTTTCTAAAGAGTAGTCAATATTTTGTGAGCTGTTTAGAAGAACATAGGTTTGGTTCCAGGTTTCTGCTCAGTGCCTCCAGTCATTGGGTGAATTGATACAATTCCATAAGCAACACACCTGTTTGATGGAGCTAATCAAATACCTGGTTTTGTAAAAATGGGCTTCCATGAGGAAAGAGGTCTAGAAAAACTTTGCCATACATAAAACCACCACTTACTGTATTAATGTTGTTTGTATTTGTTGTAATGTAACTTAACACCCCTGCCCAGCAGCAAACAGCTTTTAAGCAGAATTTTCTCAGATGCCGAAGACTTTTGCACAGTACTGTCTATTATATACGACAGTGTACACACACTCACTCACACTTGGCCCCCTGCTCTGCTGTGTTTGGGACGTCGGTGAGTCATCCGGGTGACGTGTGACGTCAGGACGCAGGGGCGCGAGAGGCGGAAGCGTCTGCAGGGTGATGTGAGGATGTAGCTTTGCTCGGCTCGGCTCGGTTCGGTCCGGTCAGAACGGGACGGCACGGCTTCAGCAGCTTCAGGGGTCTGACCCGGAGAGGGTCTTACACTCGTACTACCGTGAACTTACCGGCAGGTGTGATATTAGGCGTGTTTTGTTTTGTTTTTGTTTTGTTTTTAAGAGCTCCGTGTGGCAGCAAGGCTTACGGATCTGAACGGATGTAAACAAGAGTATCTCTCTCTCTCTCTCTCTCTCTCTCTCTCTCTCTCTCTCTCTCTCACTCACACA
>JBBIGA010000022.1:13559547-13569993 GCA_037576975.1 Alestes dentex | reverse complement strand
TATATGTATATATGTGTGTATATATATATATACACACACACAGAAACTGGGCTTAGTCACAGGTTCAGTGGTAAACATTTATTCAAAGTGGACTCACAGCCCTCAGCCTGAGGATTTAACTTTAGCCGAACAGCAGCAGCAACGCCCTCTGTCTGACCTTTAAATATATAATTTATCAAGATTGGATGCTAAAATCCTGCCGGAGTGGTGTTTACCCCCAAAGGCTAATAGTCTGGCTCTAATAAGCTGCGGGGTTAGTGCTGGACCTGTGGAAGGTCGCCGGTGTATGCACTGCTGTCTACACATTTGGTTTTTTAGTAAATGCAAAATATGATAGGAGAACTGCACATTGTTTTCTGTTGTCTGGCTATCAGGGGACCTAGGGCAGTCTCAAAGCAGTGAGGTCATGTCACACTACATACATACACACAGACACACTGAAAAACACATTCTTGTTTTTATACAACGCTTGGATATAAAGCTCATACATACTGGCATCCATTTTACTCTGTTTATTAGAAGTCAAGACCCCCACAGGACCAGTACAGGAGCAGGTATTATTTGGGAGGTGGTTCATTCTCAGTGACACAGACATGGTAGTGGAATGTTAGTATTTGTGTGTTGCATAGTGTGCCTCTTACCCTAAATGTCAGGAACCAAAAAGTTTTCTGTTTTTTCCTGTTTTATCAGTTTTGCCCTGAAAATGTAAGAAGAGAAATACACACACACACACACACACACATGCACACACACACACACAAACGCACACACCCATATGACATGTCTATCCTCCTCTCCAGGCCTTTGCCTTTATTGGCTACATGATTCATCCTTCATCCTGCTAGTGAACTGGCCATTTCCTCCCCCTCCCTTTCTTTTTTTTTCTCTCTCTCTTTCACTCTCTGTCTCTACCTTCTTAGTTTTCCCTCAATCTCCTTGCTGTTTGCTTTCATTCCTTTGGGCTCTCCCACACAATGCAATTCCTTCCTCTTGCCCTTTGCCTTTGCAACTCCTCTTCACACACACACACACACACACACACACACACACACACACACACACACACACACACACACACACAGACAAATACGCACACACACATTTTAGGATTTGTCTCTATTAAATGTGACATATAATGAAGTTACATTGTTTGATCACCAAAAACAGCACTAATCAATAACTCAGTCCAGCACAGTGATGTCATGCGCCACGGTCCTCCTGCCTCCCAGTTTTAGTCTCATTAGTGGATTATGCAGCAACATGGACAGTAATCAGTATTGTGAGAATATGCAATTGTGAAACCAGTATTATGAACAGAATTTAATTTAATTGTGGGTTTATCGCATTATTACAACCCCTGTAACTATTAGTAATTCAAATATGGTCCATATGCATGACACAGAGAGAAACCCTCAGGGTGTTCTTGGCCTTCAGATGCATGTTTTTTTGGTTTTGTTGGTTAGGTTGTCAGACACTGGTTTGAACTCCAACCTCCAATAAAGAGGAACCAATCACTCAGGGCCATCAGAAGGTTCTAGATATGTAATTGATTGTAAGTATGAGTGGCAGCCTAACCAGCATGTTCCATATGATAACCTAAGCAAAATATGTGTTAAATTTTTCAGATAAAGCTTCAAATAAAACATGAAATATCTATTACAAGGTTTATCTATTACAAACTGTTTAATCTAAAACAGCCAAAAATATTCTGAGCCTAACTTTTTCCCTTCCAATTAGTTGGTCATGAGATCACTGATATCATTGATAGCCCAGCCTGTCAAGACATTTCTGTTCTGAAAATATAGCAAAACAAACACATGCACTGTACTTCTACTGGTAAGCGTTGATTGATATTCGTGTTGGCATTATGAAGTAACAGCCACACTGATTTCTTTGCAAGTGCCGTGCGTTTGAATGTTAACGGATCCCAGAATGCTGTGTGTCTTCATGAGTAAAGCTCTGTTGGCCTACATTGGTGTATGCGTGAGCTATATTTGGGGCTGTGCTCTATGACTGGCAGTTGACCTGTGCGTCATATGAACAATGCTGTATCATTGGTGCTCTTTGTGTATGAGTTTCTGCATATGTGTGTCATTTTTTCTCTCCTTCTCCCCTGCATTGTCTCTTTTTGTCATCATCTGCAGATGAAGGCCCTCCATGCACGTGTCCCCTGTGTGCATCTGACTGGAGCAGCTGTGTGCCTCACGGCGAAGGGCTACAGCTGTCACGCGACCTGGGGGCCACCTACCTGGAGCTGCCCTCGCTCAACAACTTCTTTGTGGGTCGCTACTTTGGCAGTGTGGTGAGAATCCTTCCTGTTTCTTCTTGCTGTTAAGTAATTAATAATTATAAACAAATAGGAATTGTTTTAAAAATTACAGCTCATTTACAACAGTACTTCCAGTTTATCAGGCCGGTTTCGCATTGTAATTTTATGACGTTTATTTATTTACAAATAATGCCAAGTCACTTCCAAAATGGTAGTTGTAAATGATTTATTGTTCTGTTCCCATCTCTTACTTACTATTAGAAATATAACTTTTATTGCCTGAAAATGTGACTAATGTGAATATTTTCATTTTTCCATGTTTAGCTTATTTTCAACATTATAAACATATAGTATTTGAGGTTTTAGTGAGTAGAGTTCTGCCTCATCCATTTTGTTTGGTTTCTAAACCCGAAATAAAAGCTGAGCACTGCAGTTTTATGCACTTATAGTGCACGGTCTTTAAGACAATGAAGATTACAATAATCACAAACAGTATTTATTAATTATAATAGACAGGATGTACTAGTTACTGAAACACAAAACACCATCATGTCGGAGATAAAATTACTAACAGTACTTACATTTTATGTGTGTTCTTATAGCTTGAATATTTCATGATTCAATGTCTGAAGCAGAAAGCTAAAGAGAGACCAGATAAGAGGCGGGGCCACAGGTTTAATGAACCCCGCCCTCCGCACCTGGATCAGCCAGGTAGGAATACAAATGCGCATTACATTTTTATTAGGTGCTATGAGTCTGTGTAGTAGCGTAAACGTGGAAGGTTGACATAGCAGTCTTCTAGACATGTAGATGGAGAAGTATAGTTCCGCTAACAGCACTTTGAAATGCATGCTTGTGCATTAAACTAATAAAAGTTTTAAATGTTGTCGTACTAGATAATCTTTGGTGTAAGAACTAATACGAGAGAATGGAGCCAAAAGCTTTTCCATAGTTTGTTGACACCGGTCCAGTACCACTTAGCTCTTTTTATAGAGCGCAAGCCATTAAATATGAAGGCCATTGAATCCTGGAAAGCCCTGCTGGCAAGGCCTGAAATGGGTGGACATAAAAAGTGATGTGCAGAGATGCAGCAGTGATTTATGAAAAATATGTTTTTAATATGTCCATGATGAGCACATGCATCAGGCTGTAGCAGATCATGTGCTTCACCTTTTTTCACCTAGCATTTTCATCAAGCTTTTCCTCAAATCTGACTTCATCCCTCTATCCGTCCAACCCCCCACTTTATTCCTCCACATGCCTAACCCTTCCTCTGCACTCTATTACATTTGCTATACCTTCCCCTGGCCTGCCTTATCTTTCTCTCCTTTTCCCTTGACATTTCCATCCCTTCTTTTGGCTCTCTGTCTCTCGCTTACTGCATTAACTCATCCGTCTCTTACTCACTCACCCCATCTCTCTCTTGTCTGTGCTCCTCCTGCTTCTGCTTTCAGTAATGCACCTCTTGCTCACACTTGTTCATACATTCATTGCATCTTAGCATCAGCTTGCATTTACTCAGCCTTCTTCCACTCATTTATTCACTTTCTCTCCCTTATTCACACCCTCCTTCAGGCACACTCTCATCAGGTCTCTTGACTTCGTTGTCTACTTCAAATTATATTAACCCATACCCGTTCGCGCACTCACTTTCTAAATCACTTAAGGGGTCATCAGTCTGTTTTAGCAGTACTTGCATTAACGTTGCATTTATTTCTCTCTTTTGCCCTGCCATTATTGACTCATTCACACCCTACTTCTACTTCTTCCAATGAACTCATGACTCTGTTGTTGACTCATTAACATACGCAAACCCTTTTCTTTTTATCTATGTTACCTCCTAAACTCTACACTGTGTGAACATGCCATGATGAATCGACCAATAGAAATCTAAAACTGTAAGAAAAAGTTTTTACATGTACTTACATTAAATCTGAGGATGCTTTTCCCTGCTCTTTTAAAATTACCACATCGGTAGGGAAACACCTATTTCCAGATTTGATTTTCAAAACTGAGGTCAGCAAACAGGAATCAAGTATTATTCAGAATGGATTCGTTTCTGGTGGGTTGTATTTTCTGACTTTATTACCTTTCTCCTCCTGCTAATACTTTCCCATAGGTGAGTTCAGAAGGTGGCTTTGGCCATAGTGCCCTTTTTGTCAGTCACCAGCCCCCTCCCCTCACTCAACAGATGAGTGTGTGTTTTAAAAAAACAACAAAACAGTTTAAAAACAGTCAACAACAATTTAACAGACATTCAAAGGGTCTCTGTATGGCCCAGGGGAGGGTAGGGTGGATGGAGATGAAGTTTTCAGAAAAGCTATGGAGGTTTACAGACTCCTCCAAAGCACTCAGGAATTTTAAATATGGATATGCATGCTAGGAGACTGAATATGGTAAATAGCAGTGATTCGAAACCTTTTCCCAAGCCAAAACCTGCCTGCAAAGTCATAGAGACCTAAAATTATCAGTCCACCCTGACTTCATTAAAAAACAGTAGTTAATTCTCAGTCCTGGAGGGAGAAAAACACTGACATAGCCTATCTGAATGGAAATCAAGTCACTGAGCAGCATTTGTAAAAGAGCGAGTTAATCTCATGCAGACAGGGATAAGTAGATCTTGTCCAGTGCCTGCTGTGACCTTTTACAGGAAACCACAAACCCTAGAATGTATGAGCTAAAAAGACCAGTCTTTTGATACGTCCAGATTTTTTATCATTGTAGGTGGTTTTCATGAAAAACAGCTAATGAGACACCCTCTGAGGAGTGTGAGGGGCTTTTTGGAGGTTTTCTCACGTTTCCTTTGTGATTCTGTTAACAGCACGTTTGCCCCCAGTGCGTGTGGAGGAGTCCAGTTTCTCTCAGGACCTGCAGTGGCTTCTGGAGCGTGGGGTGCAGTTTGCTGATGTGGTTTTCTATGCTGGGGATTCTGGGAAGGAGCTGGGCTGGGCTCATGCGGCCGTGCTGTGTGCCGTCAGCCCGTACTTCAGGCAGCTGCTGGTAGGGCGGCAGGCATGGGAGCGGCCGGTGTCACGGTGCGCCTGCAGGGAGAGAGACGGACCCCATTCGCTCCTCTCCACCTGGGATGGCGGTCTGGATGAGCTTCCCCGACCAGATGGGCACCTCCCTGGGCGCCTGAGCCGTCTGGTGGTGAAAGACCCGCTGCTGTGTTTATGCCTGTGGGAGACGCTGATGTTTCTCTACAGAGGTGAGTGCACGCAGGTGCTCAAAATAGCAAAGCTGATGTTTTTGAGCGGAAAGCTTATTTTAAAGCAGATATTTTCATGGGTGATATAACAGTTATCTCCGAGATTTGTTCATTCTGGGTAAGGGAGCAGCTTATTGTTACTACATTTTCTGTTGTTTTGATTGGACAGAGACTTAGGGTGAATTCTTGAAGTCTATACAGATCATAATTACTCCTACATAATTATCACTACAGTGAACTCTCTGTATTTAATATGGTACACTGAAAGGAAATCAGCTCTCACGCTCTCTAGTTCTATGTGTTAGTTAGAAATAGTCTTTACCATATCATTTATCGCAGTTACCAAATAATAGCTATTTAAATTAATGCAGGTATAGCATCATTTGCTGAAGTTAATCCAGCCGTTAATACAGAAGTCATCTTTGCGTCTCCGAGGGTTTTGGATGCTACAAAGAGCCATTTTTGCTGAGAGTATGTTATTTAATATAGTTTACCAAAAGGGAAATCAGCATTATTACTATCCATTATTGGGATTTACCTATTGTTTTGAATTAACTGAGCATTACTTACTGCAACCTGTACATATGTTAATTATTTTATAATCACATTAAAAACATAAAGATTCAATACACTAAATTGAAAGAGAAAGTCGACATTATTAAAAGATGCATTATTAGAGATGCGTCATCAGCTTTTCTTAGTGGGGAGTCTTTCTGCACTAATTCACTCGCTTTTAATCCATCAAGTGACAGTAAAAATCCCATTGGCATGCCTACCTTATCTCCTATGTTCTGTGCTTAGATTTTGGTTTTGTGTTTGAATAGAGGGGCTTTTGGTAGGGATGTTCCTTTTGGAGAATTGTTGACTCTGTTTGTTAATTCTGTCTGAATCACAGCTCTCTGCATACATGTGGCTGTTCTCCTGCAGCCTGCTTTACAGGGCCACAGGGCTGCAGGGCTGATTAGCATGGTTTAGAGGAGAAGAGACAAAAACACAAACTTACTGTCAAGGACGGAGAAAGAGAGAGAGAGAGAGAGAGAGAGAGAGAGAGAGGAAGATAGAGAAATGAAGACTGAAAGAGAGAGGAGGAGGAGAGAGAGATAAAAAAGAGAGTAAGAAGGATTTGGAGAGGAAGCCGAAGAAGGAAGGTCAAGGAGAAAGAGATGAAAAGACAAAGGAGGAAAATGGTAAGAGAAGGAGAATGGGGTGAGATGATTAGAGGGAGAAGAGAGAAGGAAAGGGACAGAGAGGAGTGAGAGAGGGGAACTGCCAGGGATACACAAAGCAAAAGGTCTGAGACAGGGAGAGACGTTGGAAAAATGGATGAAAGAGGAAAAATGAGAGAGGAGGGAAAATGGAGAGAGAAAAAAAACAGATAGATGTGGATGAGGGACGATAAAAAGAGATAAAAAGAGAAGGGGAAAGACAAAAAGAAAGAAAGACAAAGAGAGGGAGAAAAGAGAGAGAGAGACAGAGGGTGAAAAGAAGAGAAGGAGAGAAAGGGTGAAAGAGGGAAAAAGAAAGAGATGGAAAGAGGGAGAGCAGGACAGAGAAAGAGACGGAGGGAGAGGCAGGGTCGGGAGAGCGAGAGAGGAATGTGTCTGTATGTGGGATGTGTTGCGTCTGTAAATGTGTGGTGCTGAATGCATAATTGTGATTCTGTGTCTTTATTAGGTGTATGTGAGTGTGAAAATGCCTTTAGGCAGCTAGAAGCTAGAATTCAGGATTGCAGTTAAAAAACGTTAAAGACTGTCACTGTAGATCAGGAGTTCAAACCTATAAATGATTATAGATTGATTCGACTGCAGCTCATTTGGAGATTGGGACTGGGTTTTATGGCTGGGGTGAATTGAATGTGCGCGATAGACACATTAATCAGTATTAGGGCTTGTATGGCTCTAAGAAGGTGAGACTCATACCAATGAGATCATCTATCCTATACTGATATATGGCGCTATTGTACAGCAACTTTCTCCATCTGTTACTCCAAGGGCACCCGGCCCATTAAGAAGAAATGAAGCGTTGAAATACACTAAGCAGTTTCATGTCACAGGGCAATATTTATGAAGAAGACAGGCCAATATGTCTATCAGTGGAATCTGAGATGGCAGAAATATGTCTGATAGCTTAGTTATGCCATAACAGTCTTATCAGCATGACAGCACGCCAGCAGAAATATTTTCCTTTCAACATTGTCAGTGTCAGCTGGGCAGGCGGGCTGCATGGCTGTCAAAACCTTGTATCTCTGAAATGTGCACTTCATATGAGTAAGGAAAATCATATACAGCTTTAATTTAGATTTTATTAAATATTTTATTCTGGAGGTATTCCATAGGCCCCTTTTGGGCCATTTCTGTCCATACTTTGGGAAATGTTTACACAATTCAAAAGACACATGGTGTTTTCAAACTAACTAAATGAATAATCAAACATGTATAAATGCATAAAATCAATATTTGATGTGACGTTGTCAGGAATGCATTGATTCAATATACTGAATTGGCACTAAGACAAATACCGATCTTCATAAGTTGTTCAGGTGTCAGCCAGACATGACTGATTCACGGATCATAGTCATGGCTGTTATATTACAGAGGCACCAATCAATTGTTATGGTTGGTCCCCTTTTTCAGGCCAAACTGAAATTTTAAAGGGCTGTATGGAAGTTGGAAGTGACTGGATATTTAGCTCAATAAGTGCTATGATATTTGTGCTATGATATTTTGGTACATCTGTGAAACAGGAGTTTTCACAAGCAGTGCACTGACCCTGCCTCATGTTACTGGCCTCATTAAATTAGAAGTGTGTATTGACTAAAAACATAAATTCTGTAAATGGCAGCTCTTGTTACATTTATTTCCATTTAATTCTAAGTACATTTTTCTTGTTTTATGTATTGTTTTTGTTTTCTTTCATAGTTAAAATGCATATTGAATAAAGAGCTCAAGCCATTCCAAACTGTGAGGTATACACATTTTAATGTGATAAACAAAAAAAAACAAAAACACCACTGTCATTGGATAAGTGCACAATGCAATGTCGGTGGATACCCTGAGATCAATACTGGAATATCCATAGGCAGTGAAGATAAAGATTCTGATGAAGGTTTTTATGAGCTGCACATACCACTCTGGATTTTCACTTGTGAATTGACCTGTTATTTTATATGCATCGACTTCTGAGCAGCCAGTATGCAAAGCTGAGACTTATCTGGCAGTCATTTAGGCAAGTCATGCACGATGGCTTGTGTTTAATATACTCACGGATGAGTGCAGGCACGTATGTGTGCGTGTGTGTTTCCACACAGGGGCCTGGGAATGGGAGTACCTAGAGGAGGCTTTAACGGAGAAGCTGAAGAACCCTTTAGCAGTGGCCCAGCTGATGGACAGGATACGCTCGTTCGTTGGAAGAGAGAAGGTAGCCATCTAACCAGGCATGGGTCTGGTAACAGCTGTACTATATAAATAGTTCTATGGAAAACAGTGGCTGGGTGGGTGCTTGTTCAGTGCAAACCGCCTTAGAAACCCGTTTAGTGGGTAGACTGGAAGTTGACTATTTGCTTAGCTCAGATTGAAACATGCACTCATCTGTTTGTGGAGCTGGTATTAAAGGAATATTTTGAACAAAAAAATTTGGAAAGGAATCTTTTTTCATAGATATGGCTAATTAGTGTAGTGACATGTTCAGTGTCTGAGGTTTGCTTCTATAGTTTTACACTGGAGCTCTATGGCTATTGTGACTTGTAAGTTGGAAGTTGTGAGTAATGGAAACGTATATTCCACTCATTAGCATCACATGAACGTCAAAGACACACCAGTCATCCATTACATTAAAACCAGTCGAAGCATGGACTGCATCAAGCTTTCACTCCCATGTGTATCTTTAGTGCCGATGACCGGTTTGCCACCTTCCGTGGACCACATTTGGTACTGACTACTGTATACTGGGAACAGTCCACAAGACCTGCTGTTTTTAAGATGCTCTGATGCAGTCTTCTAGCCATAACAATATGGTCCTTGTCAAAGTCCCTCAATTAAGTGTCCCTTTTTCCTACTTTCAGCACGTAAACTTAAAGAACTGACTGTTCACTTGCTGCCTGATTTATCCCACACTTTGACAGCTGCCACTATAACGAGGCAATCAATCTTGTTCACTTCACCTGTCTCTAATGTTATGGCTGATCTGTGTATCCACTTTTTGTTACACTGTATGACACTGTTACGGATCAGCAGTGCCACCCCCCCACGCCCCAAAGAAATGGAGATTTGTGCTTTGCTTAAAAATACATGAATTTGTATGAAGTTACAAAAACAACATGTCAAACCAAGTGGCACTTATTCTAAACAAACCTTTTAAAAGGGGGCTGGCATATTTCAGATTTTTTAATATTTTTCTTAACACTGTTGCCGCACAGCAGGAGGGTCCTGGGTTCGACTCCCGGGTTGGGTGCAAGGTCTTTCTGTGTGGAGTTTGCATGTTCTCCCCGTGTCTGTGTGGGATTCCTCCGGGAGCTCTGGTTTCCTCCCGCTACCAAAAACCTGCGTACGTTAATTGAACACACTAAATTGCCCCTAGTTGTGACTCTGTATGTGGCCCTGCGACATGCTGGCAACCGTCCAGGGTGTACCCCGCCTTCACCCATAGCAGCAGGGATAGGCTCCAGCCCCTACACTCCCTGGGCCCCGAGTGTGGGAGATGGATGGATGGACTTCTACAGGTTTGCTTCCAGAATGCTGTTACATCATGCTTAGTTTTATAGCCTCCTGAGAACTGAAGAAAAAAGTGTCTTACAATTTCTTTTTTTGTGTGATTTTCTATCTATTTGGGCCTAAAAAAAAACATGTCCACTGTAGAGGACAACAGGACAATTTCCGTATGAAAATAGAACTGAATTTAGAAAATGAAAAAAGTGATATTAACCCAAGAACACATTAAATTTGATCAAAACAATAAAATTCTGTATCACTCT
>JBBIGA010000022.1:13533962-13553659 GCA_037576975.1 Alestes dentex | reverse complement strand
ATAGATAAAAACCCAGGTTTCTCTTTATTCTACTGAAAAGAAGAGGGTTAGGGACTTGCAGTGTGTCCTAACCTCCATGGGGAGGACAGACAACAACAACAACAACAACAACAACAACAACAAAAGTCCAACTCACGGTCCGAGCCCCAGTGATCTGCTGCAGGTAGTTCTGAATGTCACTCATGTCGTCCCGTCCACTGATATCGACGAGCTCCAGAAGTCCCGCTTTGAACTTGTACTTGGTCAGAACGTCTTTGGCCAGCACGCAGTACGGGCAGGACGGCTTCAGGAACACCACTACTTTATCTCCCTGGATTTTCGCTTTCACGAATGTCTGAGCCATGCTGCTGCGTATAATCCTCACCTTCTCCTCAGCTGGACCACAGTGGAGAACCTGGTTCTGGAACGAAACTAGACGGTGCCGGACGAAGCGTCTTGTTGTGAAAGGAATAGTCCGTGTCTACTTCCTCTTTGCCACCACTCCCCTTTCTCAGCTACACCAATGACTCATACACTCGTGTGAAGATACACTATATGGACAAAAGTATTGGGACACATCTGTTTTTCCGGGATTGGGCTAGGCCTCTTACTTCCAGTTAAGGGTAATCTTAATGTTTTAGCAAACCAAGACATTTTGGACAACAGCGTGCTCCCACCTTTGTGGATACAGTTTGGGGAGGAACCTTTTCTATTCCAGCATGTGTCCCAGTGCACAAGGCAAGGTCCATAAATACATGGCAGAATGAGTTCGGCGTGGAAGAACTTGACTGGCCTGAACAGAACCCTGACCTCAACCTCATCCAACACTTTTGGGATGAACTGGAACGGAAATTGCGCGCCAGGCCCCGTCCAACTTCAGTGACGGACCTTATAGAAGCTGTTATAGCTGCAAAGGGGGGGACCAACTATTAAACAACATATTAAAGTCTACGTATTAGAATGCATTGTCATTAAATTCTGTCTCGGTGTAATGGTCAGACGTCCCAATACTTTTGTCCATATAGAGTATAGAGACTTTATAACACTGTTGACTATGCAGGAATGAATTATGCTTAATTAACACCCAGATTACTACTGTGAACTACCAAGTTCTGCTAAACACTGACCTGATGATGCCACACATTCTCTGTCCTGCTACTGCTGTTATTATTTATTGCTGTTCTACCTCTATTCGGCATTTTTGCATACTGCTAGAAGACAGTATTACTGTATTCACTAAATGTCATGTGCACTAGATGCTGTCCTGTTGTTTTGCTACTCTTGTTTGTTTGTTTGTTTGTTTGTTTGTTTGGGGTTTTTTTTCTTGCACTTTCTCTATGTTGTGTCCTGTTTGCACTTATGTAGTCTTCCGATGTTTCTGTTCTGTTTTTGTGTTGCACCATAGTCCTGGAGGAATCTTGTTTTGTGTCACTGTGTAATATATTCTTAAGATGACAATAAACGTGCTTGACTTTATTGGATTAGAGTAGCAGATCTCTTACAGAACTATTGACAAAACTGTGGGTTCTTTATGACTACTATAACTCCTTATTATTTATCTATTATTGATCAATGTTATTCTTCTCTAATTATTCCTAAATGTCACCAGGTACCCTGATTACTTAAATTAACCCATTCAAATCTTCGGTTCAACAATTTCTAAAAATAATGTCGTCTTTATTGATGTTTACAAATAAAGGACAGAGTACACTGACCCCACCACACTGTACTTGGTTAAACACTGCAAATTACTGTTACTGTGTTCACCCTCAGGAATTAATTATAACAAAAAAAGTATTATAAAGTATTGGTTTATCCTGAAATTCACTAATGTAGGATCAGATTCGGAATGATCATCAACACAAGAACTACAAGGAAAATTGAACACACAATAAAAAACAACAACAAACTAACAAATACATAAAATGAGCTGAAAAATACTCACATTTTATTTTGACTGATTCTTAGTTACAGGTTATCATAAGTGAGAAACTCTTGCTCTCATTCACTCACATTCTAACTGTAGAAGTCTAACAAATGGATGTATCAACTCAAAACAATATGGCAAAATAAAGCTGCAAACAGCAATGCGGGGGCCAAGCAATTTGGCATGGCAAAATTGCCATGGCAACTTGAAATGATTATGAAAGTGACCATTCTGTTATACATGAACAGCACGAAATTCCTCCTCTGAATTTAAACCCATTCACCAAGTGAAGCAGCAGGCAGCCAGTAACACAGCACCCGGGGAGCAGCGTGTGGAGACAGTACCTTACTCAAGGGTACTTCAGAGGTGCTTAGCAGTCTTGGGAACTGAACCGACGACTTCTTGATCACAGGGCGAACACCCCAATCTCTAGTCCGCCAGCTGCCTATGTTAAAGGCATTGATGACACCAGGTTTTGTTTTACTTGATCAAATATTGGGTGAAACTGAGACATGCCCTCCATAGATGTCCGTTTTGATTGCCTGTCATACATTAAATCTGCAGTCTCTGTCTTAGGATCTCTTAAGATACAAAAAAGTTTGGTAGTGATAGTGAAACCTTATGTGAAGTTATGATCTCCCTTCCTGCGAGAGAGCTCCACCACTTCATTTTGACTGGCTGTGAAGGACGAACATTTTTGTAAATTGAAAAGCCAACAAATAACTTTTGTGCGCCGTGGTCCGAAGATTGTCTGTACCAATTTTGGCTAGGATCACACTTCTCGTGTGGCAGTTTCACTGCTCGAATTCAATGGGCTGTAACAGACAAATGTCTTGCAGATCAAAACAAAACTACATTAGTGGTGTTGTTCGACCAGGAATAGTCTCCCTCCCCTGTCTGTCACACTGTTTCACACCTACAGTACTGCAGTTGCACTTTATGTACACACTGTGGGAAATATTCTGCAGTTTTTTGTATTTTCTGTACGTAAGATCTAGATTGTATGTCATATTGTATTGTTCATTTGTAAATATGTTTTATTATATTGTTAGATTATATTGTAGATTGTACATTATTGTATATTTTATTGCTCAGAATGTTGTTTCATTGTATCTTTACATAGAATCATGAATGAGATTCTGATTCTGATTCTGATACCTCACTTCAGAGTAGAAATTTTGCCAAAATTTTAAATGGTGTGAAGAAGAGAAGCGGCTTCAAAATTCACATATATTTTGGATAACCTTAAATCAGTCAACTTACTGAAATTTCAGTACTGAGTATTTGATTACGTTCAGCTTCGTAAACTACAGCTAATTCTTATATTTAGTGCTTAACTAAACTTTGTCACTTTTACTTTATTACAGTTAGTTGCTTTCATGGCCGTGTATTGGGCTGGTGGTTAGGGAGTTGCCCCTGCGATCAGAAGTCGTAGGTTTGAAACCCAGGACTGCCTGGTACCATCCCAACACACTGCTCCCTGGCCTCCACCCATTGGTGGCAGCCCACTGCTTCACTCGGTGAATGGGTTAAATGCAGAGAAAGAATTTCAGACTCTTCACACTGTGTGGTGTGGTGTGTTCACATTTGACTATAGCGGACCACTTTAATGTTGTGATCAGTAATTAATCAGTAGTAATTAGAAAAATAGCCATAGTAAGTAAGTAGATTAGGAGCAATTATTGTTAATAGTAAAATCCTCTAATCATTAGAGCAGAACTCCTTGGTAGTTTAATAGCAGGTGTTACCGCAGGACCACTCATTAAATGGTGCTTAGTTCCTGTAAAGCTACCAAGTAACTATGAACAGCATTACAGAGTGTTATCCACTTTAAGACCAGTCCTTCACCAGGGCACTTACATGACATCTGCTAAAGTATTCAGCTGACACATCTCCATCTGAAAGCATTACAAATGCAATGAACAGAATGGCATGCTTCGGAACATGCTTCACCATGCCTAATGCCAAGTGCATCTAGAAGGGTATAAAGTCCTCTAGCACAGGGCTGTGGAGAAGTGCAGCTGTGATCTGTGAGAATATGGAACTCCATCCGCTACCTTCGGGATGGGGGTTGTTTGTTATCCAGAACTAATCATCCGACAACAGTGCCTGACCCCTCTATTGCTCTTGAGGCTGAATGTAACCAAGTCCTCTCAGGGATGGTCCAACATTTAGAGTAAAACCTTCCCAGAAGCGTAGAGTATGTTACTACAGCACTATGATGCAGGAGAGGGCGCATTTCAGAAGAACGAGCAGTTGGTTAAATAAAGTGTGTATCTCCTCACTGAGGACCACACCTGTGTAAAATGCTGCATGTGGCCCAGTTTGAGTCATCTCATTTGGAACTAAGGATTTGTTTACAGCAAGCATGCAAATAACACCTGCCCCTTTCTCTTGAGCTTAAATTTTAATCTGGTTATTACTGGGCAGGCCACCTGTTCTGAAATGGTGTGACTGAAGTGAAAACTGGATTGTGCTTATTAGTTAGTAGTTATGAAACTAACCATCCTCCAAGACCAACATCTCGAAAGATCAAGCACTGACATGAGCACATCCATCATCCAGCTATGTATATATAATGAATTGCATTTGTATATTTTTATTTGTATTGCAGTAGTTCCCAGTGACCTACTAATTATGTGAAAGCTGTTGACTGGCATGTTATTAGGATATTTATTATTTAATATTTGTTATTTAACACACCAAACTTTTGAACACTTGTGTACACCGATCAGCCATAAGACTAAAACTACCTGCCTAATATTGCGTAGACCAAAACAACTCTTGAGGCATGAACTCCTTAAGACTTCTGAAGATGTGTTGTGGTTTCTGGCGCCAACAGATTAACAACAGATCATTTAAGTCCTGGAAGATGTGAGCTGAGACCTTCAGGGATCTGAGGAAATTGGAGGCCAAGTCAACTTGAAATCTTGGTTGTGTTCCTAAAACTATTCCTGAACTATTTTTGCAGTGTGGCAGGGTCTTTTCCCCAAGTAGGCGGCTCACATGCACCTGGTCATCCACATGATGTTAAAGGAAACATTGCTCCATGGTCCACCTCTGATGCTCATGTGCCCAATGTATTCTGGCACTTTTCTATCATTGCCAGCAGGAATTTTCTTTAGCACTTTGTGCAACAATGGCTCTTCTGTGGCAGACAAGGTTGGTTAGCCTTCACTCCCCCGTGCATCAGGGAGAGTCTTGCGTGCTAATGACCCTATTGTTGTTCCTTGGGACCACTTTTGGTAGGTATTGACCACTGTGTTCCGAGGACACCCCACAAGACCTGCTGTTTTGGAGATGCTCTGACTCAAACACAAACTCAAGGAAGTGACTTTCTGCCTAATATCTCACCATTGTAACAAGATAAATTTACTTCTTTACTTCATTATATAAAAAAACAACTTCAGTTTAAAAGCTTGGCTGATGAGTGTTTTTATAAAATTTCAGTCTGATCCAAAATGTAACTCTGAAATTAAAATCTACAGACAGCACATTCTGTTAGACATCACACATTGTCATGTCACGCACAACGCTACGACCTTGTTACTAATACGTCGCGACTGCTGAATGGGCTTGCTAAAAAAAAAACCCCAACCAACTGCTATCAATCTGTCGTTGTCTTCCCTGATAATATTCCACTGTGTCTATTTACTGCATGAATATCCAGGGAATTAAAAATGTGTTTTCACATGGCCAATGACCTCACAGCAATAGAGCAGATATCTGGCCAAAACAGAACAGGACAAATAGTTACGTCCTTGTGTGATGGAATAATGACGACAACATACTTTCCAAGCATGGTAAAGCAATTCGAGGTGAAAAGGTCAGCAGGAAAACAGCCAACATCAACTTGTGTGTGAAGTCCTCAGTGTGTTGTAGTATGGAATGATCATGAATTATGGACTCAGCCCCAACAATCTTAATGAAGATTTTTTTTTAAAGTAAATGCTTTGAATACACTTTTTGTTTGGACAGAAACAGCCTGTGCTTGAAGGAAAGTTTCTGTTTGGAGCACTCAGAGATACTTTGTGATTATTGTAATGAAAACCATGCAGCAGATTTCTTCGTCAAAAGGAACTGATATACTGATACCAGAAAGCTGCAGATTCACACACCCTTCACAGTCCTGCTGCTGGGCTATTAAACCTCTTATGCTTCAAAGCTGAAGAAATCAATAACTGAGAATGTATCATGCATACAAGATTAAGACCAGAACAAATGGAGTGCCATCAAAACAGTTATTTCTTTAGAGCCTTTGAAAATATTGTTTCACATTCTTTAGTTTTACAGACACAGGTCAGTGTGTGTCTCCCCCATTGCTGTCTTTTCTGAATGCAGTTTTGTAGGTTTCTGTGGTCTTAGCCATAAGCTTAGCATTACAAAAGCAAATAGTCCTGGAAAGTATACAACAACGCAAGATTTCAGAGTTTGCCAGATAACTTAAGCCCAGAGTTGAGGATTGTCCTTAGGTTTAAGACTGGTTAAACTCTGGCTAAATGGTTTCCTTTAGTGTTTGACTAGAACATGGAGTACTTCCCAAACGTTGTTCATTTCACATTCAGTTTTTATATCATTGGTTGTACAGGCTAAGAGCTTCTCGTCCCAATGCGGTCTCTCTTGAATACAGTTGTACTATAAAAGTTTGTGTGAGCCTCAATTTCAAAATTGCACAAGAAAATGCTTCTTCTGGAGCTCCAGGCTCCAGTTAAGTTTAGTTCCAGCTGTACTTGGACATTAAGCTGCAGCAAAATAACATCTCAGTTCTTAAACCTTCAAGCAGGCTAATTATACCGTTTGACAGAAACAAAGACAATTTGACATTTTATCAAGTTCACATTTTATTGAACTGATAATGCATTTCTCAGGTGAGCAGGTTGGAAACACTCAATCTGAATAACCCCCGTCCAACTGATAAATCAAAAGAGGACAGTGTTCTGAGGATTTCCCAGCTTTTCTCTCTCCTCTTTTGCATGATTTCTGTCTTGACTCATGCCTTAACCAACATTTAACATCCTCTCAAATGGTTAGTGTCAAAGACAATTAATGGTCTCTTTATAATGGAATTAATTCTAGGTCATGACCAAGTCCCAGAAATGTATCAATATGAATGTCATTTTCATGTGCACATACAAATTCAAGAATACAGTGTCCCACTCCTCTCTCTACGAACCCAACAAACACTTAATGCAATTGCCAAGTTCACCGAAGGGACAGTCAATCCTAGAGTTTTAAATAGCAAGAACTAGAGAGATACACTCTTGGGACAAGCCACATCAGGCTTAGGAGGAAAGAAGGGAGGGAGTGGGGCAATAGGGCTGAGGGAAAGTGCTGCTGAACTCCATTAATTAACCATCACATTTATTTTGGAAAACATTTTAAACCATTTTTACTCAGGCACCAGCAGAGCCTTCTTAGTTACCCAGATAGCATCGGTCCCCAAGGCTTGCATCCCATCTGCTAAACACTGCCTCACATTTCTGAATGAGGAACAGACCCAAATACAGAACAGGATTTATCGGTTTCTCAGTGGGAAGCTTCAAAGCAGCCAACTTGCCGACTTCTAAGCATGATGAATACTTAATGGCTTTTAAAGGAATACAGTGTTTTTAAGCCTCTATCTGCTGAATCTGTAGCCTGTTTAACTCAAAACACATTTACAATGAGGCACCTGCCCATTGACCTCTATTTTAAATGCATTGAGTCTGTTGGTTTACAGGCTCATGTACAGGGAAACACTTTAAAATTGTACACAGGCCACTGTACGCCACAGGCACAGCCAGTAGAGGTAAGGTTGAAAAAAAAAAAAAAAAAGCTGGGATTTCCCTTTACAACAGGATTTTCAATACTACATTTTGAGGCAATTATAGCAAATATATGACCAACATACTTTCATCCTCCATGCATCAATACTGTCTGATGTGCAGGGGCAGTATTTGAATAGGTCATGGAACAAAATACTCAAGCGACTAGACTGTATCACAGTAAGCCAAATCGGATAATCGTCAATCCGTAGCCAGATGATTTTGGATTATATTAAGAATGGAACAAAAGACAAGTGATCTAGCGGATTATTTCCTGAAGAAAGCTCAAACTCTAATGTCTGAACCAAAAGGCTATGCAGTTTTTTTCCAAATCAAGTAATTTGACTTCCTTTTGGAAAAAACAAAAAAAACCAAAACATTTTAACAGGTTTTGTAAACATGTTTCCCTTAAATGTTAAGTATCTATTCACTACTGATACCTTGACTTTTTTTTTGTTTGATCACTTGTATCCAGCCACTTTTTTCAAATGTAAATCAGTGATTTTCCTTCCTCTTTAATAAAAAAAAAAACAAAACAAAAAGAAAATATTACTATTCAGAAGTCATAAATAACTGTTTTGAAACTCATGGAATACATCTGAAAATCACAGGACTGCCTCCTGGTGACTGCATCTCTAACAGTACCTTCTGTTTATACGATTCTGTAAAAAGAAAGCACTCTAGCAATCATCCAACCTTCCGCTCTTTCAAATTAAGAACATGTAACACTAGCCAGGTTGATCCTGAGTGCTCTGGCTGTCCAAAGACTATAGCAGCTTTTTTTGGTTTTCGTTTTCTATTTTTTTTGTTTCGTTTTCCTTATTTATGTTCTCCTAAACCACATCCCCACCCAATTATCTCACATACCCACCCATTAGACCCACCCCCCCACCCCCACAGACACACACGAAACAAAAATCAACAGGACTCTCACTCACTCATCCTGACCATGCTTTCTTATATATATCCCATCTCAAATATAAACACTGACAATCCCTCAACATATTGCATCTTTTTACAAGAGTGCATATGAACAAACATGTGTATACATCTACATCCACACACACACACACACACACCTTCCACAGACAGGTGTGACCTCTATCACTTCTTCCTGCTGCCCCTGGGAGCCTATTGGACTCCACACCAATGCGTGTGTAAACGAACACATTAAGGCACCATTTGCACAGTGAGCAAGAATACTGCTAAAAGCAGGGTCCTGGCAGAAAGGGAGTCTCATGGCTCAGGGATCCACATACTCCAGCCATTTCTCCCTCTAACACGCTGGCTCAGCCGCCCCTGTGCAAAAGGCTTCAGGAAGTCAAATACATAATGTATTGTAAGGCCCCTGGTATTGCATTGCATCCAGAAAAAAAAAAAAAAAAAAGGCATCTAAACCTTATAATCATCTGTGGACTCAATCTTACATCTCCTCCTTCCATTCAAAATAAATAGATCTTCCTTTTTTGTCTTTTAAATACAGGTAGCTACAGATATACTTTCTTTGCTTTGAAAAGTGTTTAATTTGTCAGGAGGAACAACGCTTCAGGAAAAAGAAAAGAATAGAAGGGAAGAGAGGAAAGAAACATGGTGAACAGGTGTAGGGACGGGGCAAGAGGTCAAAAGGGACATTTAGGAAAAATAAATTAAAGAAAAAAAAGGCTGTTTGATCCCCTCGGTTCCTCTGACTGTGGTCTTTACGCTGCAGTGAAATTTGACTGGCTGCAGGGTTTTGCTCAGCTGCAACACCTAAAGCCAGGATTGTGCCCTCCGCTGGTCAAAGTCAGCAATGAGCCGTTTGATGTGGGCCAACTTGTTGTGCAGATATTCACAGCGCTGCCTCTCCTCATGATAGTTTGGGTTGTGCTGTAGAGGGATGAAGACAGCAAGACAATGGCAATCAAATTCTATGAAATGACGCAAATTATATTAAATTATGCATCCCATACGTATTCAGGCCATGTTTGCATATGCCTACATTCTATCACAAGTGATGCGTTAAGACTTTTTTTTGTTCAAACTTACTTGTCTCACTATCTTGTATTCTTGCAACACCGCATCATGCACCACCTACACAGGGACGATATTGGACAATGTTTATTATGAAGAGATTTCATATGTTATCTAGGTCACTTGAAATTTGCATCTCTGCCACAAACTGTTGCCAAGTGTGCATTTCAAAGCTCTACCTAGCTAAATGTTTGGAAATTACCCAATTTAGTTCGTAAGGACTTGGCAGTTATGCTTTTTTTGTTCTCAGACACAGCCAAACTGCATTAAATGCGGCTCCATTACAGAGCTTTAAGGTTTTAGTTCATGTTAAGATTGTGCTCTGACCTGGTACTCTTTGGTTCCAGGTAGGAGGCGTCTGCACTGGGAGTCGAGAAGGGTGAAGCGGCGAGTTATGCTCTCCACCCTAGCATGAAGGACACGATACTCATCGTACTCCGCATTGAAGTCATCCTTGTAGTGCTGCCTTTGGTCCATAGACACCACCGCAGTGTACTTACTGCAGAAAATAACAGCCATTATTCAACTGGTTTACAGTGTAGAACCATTTGACCAAAATAACATTAAAGAACATTGCTGAGGTAGGTGAAGAGAGGTTAAACAGACTACACTCTGACTTACAGCAATCTAACCATCTACAGAGAGCAAACTCACTCTTGGCACAATTACAGCTAGAGAGTGTAAACTCACGCGATGTAATCGGGGACCACTGGCGTTGACAGTTCAGTGATGTCAGATTTGCTTGTTATGTCTATGGAGGGAACAAAGTTATGACAAATAAGGCATCTGGACAGGATGAGAATCTTTATCCCTTTTTCTACTCCTTAAACTAACAGTGCAAAGAAAAACACTCCAAAAAATTCAAAGTTCAAAGCAACAATAAAACAAAAGCAGTATTTAAGGGTGTGTCTTTCATAATTTTGTAGCTCTGTATTGGTAACTTTGAAACAAATAGTTCACGTTTTAAAACAAGACTGAGACACATTCAAACATTTGATTCACACATTCCGCTGAAAACCATCAATTATGTTGCGTGTCATGTTTTTTCTGCTTTGTAATAAACAGTAAGCCAACAGCATGATTCAAAGCATTTCGTGGAAACAGTTATTGTAATCAAAATCTGCCCACTCAGTTGTGACTTTACCAATATGCCATTTAGTTACATATTCTACTTCACTGCTAAATGTCAGTGTGAGCACTACGAAAACTATAACTAAAAATGCATCAGTGTTTCATTTTCTGCTTTGGTCCAGATGAAGGGAACCAAACAAGTACAAGCACAACCTAAACTAAAGAGGCCTGCAATAATGTACATTTCCCTTGAGCCAGAATTTGAAGAATCCACACAGCGACTCGGGCAGTAGTTATCTGTATGATTCCAGTAGACATATTAATTTTAATGTAGTAACTGAGCTTGGAAAGGAATTAGGAGAAAGAATTCCTGAGAAAGCAGATGCTCACATCGTCCCTAAACACCTGTGGTGATGTTTACACCAATTCCATTCCAACTCTGTCTTCACATCCCTATATTCTCTCATCTGTCCTGTGCTTTGCATACCACAAGGCACTCAGTGTAGTACTTCTTGTGTACACTACTGGGAATGAATCATTACAAAAAAGGGAAAAAAAAAACAAAAAACAAAAAAAACACACTGCCAAATATATACATGCTCTTGGTCCCCTATTCTTTTTTAATACAGGCTGAAGAGAGGACATTAGAAAACCCACCTTCACTGTGTGGTTCCTCGTTTGAAGGAGGGCTGTGAATTGTGGCAGGCACACACCTCTCCTGCGTCTCGGAGCGGCGTCTCTTTTTGGGCCGCTCATCCTCAGATGGGCCCACTCTATACCTCCCTCTATCCTTTTCCCTCTCCGTCACATTATCTTTGTGCTTCTTGGACTTCTTTTTAGGCTTTTTGCTACTGCTGGCTGCTGGGGACATCGTAGAGGTGGGGAGGACAGAGGTGATTGGGACTGATGAAGAGGTGGTGAAGGCAGGTTGGCTGGAGGGGCTAGGTATGAGATTGCGGGCAGTATAGTGTTCGGTCTCCTCCCTACATGTGGAACTCTGGTCGAAGGGCAAGTCCTGAGTCCCACGGCCCTCAGGTGTGCTTGGGGAGTTGGAGTTGGAGCCGGAAGAGGGGTGGGAGACCGTTTGCTGGAATGAGGGTCCTGGACAGGCTACAGTGACTGGAGGAGCAGCTCTCTTCTCTGCTTCAGAAGAGGCGCGTCGCTCGGTCAAACTGAGAGGACCTCGGTTACTGAGGTGGGAGATACGTGACTTCTTAGGCATTAAAGGGTCAATAAAGTCAACCTCAGGCTGGCGCTTCTAAGAAAGAAAAAAAAATAAATGCACAATGAGAGAAAAAAGGTTGGTAAATACACGACACAGGTAAATACCAATACACAGTTCCCAAGACAGTGACAACAACCGTTAAGCACAAATTGTAGTCAAAACATATAACCAAGTTTGAAACCACTGGCAGATGGATACCATGATTCTCTCATTACAATGGCATTGTAAAGGGATATATTAGTAAAGTAAAGGGATACATTAGGCAGTAAGTGAACAGTTAAGTAAGTTGTTGTGCCGGAGGCAGGAAACATGGGCAGGTGTATATATCTGAGGGGCAAATTGTGACAAGGTGACAGGGTCAAAGTATGCAGTATAATGGCAACAGGATCATACGGAGCAAAAGCAAGTCAGTCTGGATCGATCTCACAGAAAAGCTACTGTAGTAAAAGTTGTAACTCACAGAAAAGCTACTGTAGTAAAAGTTGTAAAAGTTAATACTCGCTATGCCAGATAGATCAAAACACAAAGTGCATCGCTTGATGCAAATGAGGCTTGCATGGCCACAGTGCCTACAGTGAGAACATGAGCATCAGAATTGGATTGATCAGAAGTGACCAATCATCTTTTGTTTTGTTGTGTAGCTAAATGTCACCAAATACATCCCTTTATAGCAACAGCATTCCCTAAGTGACGTCTTTCAGCAGCATGCCTGCCAAACAGCAAAAATTGATGAGGAATGGTTTAAAGAACATGTCAAACACTTCACTGTGTTGACCTGGTTAACATTAACAGCTGTCAGCATATCTTTGAGTGTATTTAACTCATTAATCAGGAATTCTGTTTTTCATACCGGTGGTGATGAAGCTGGTTCTTTGGGGGAACCGCTGGATGAATCTGTAGACAGGCTCAGTTTACTGCAACAAACACAAAATACGCTCAACTTTAGCCAGAAATGACCCTGTACTGCTGGCTCCCCAACCCCACATTTAGTCACTTCCAAAGGATCAGTTTCATCCATCAGCATGCTGCCATTGTAAACGGTGCTTACCGAGCCAGGATCCTGTCCAGCTGAATCCGTTCATCCTCTGAGTAACCTGGCCAGTCCCTCTGGACCTCGCGGTAGATGAATTCCTTTAGTGAATATGAGTTATCCTTTGGATTAAGATTGGCAACCTGAAAGAAGAGAACAGAGACTGTGGTCAGCAATGAGAATGTAATTAGACTTTGCCTTCAAACTTCCCACAGCTGGTTCAAAGACGAACCATATTTGTAAGCAGGTGTTTTCCCCCAGATTTGGTAAATAGGCAGCAAGCAGGACAGTGCTCTCCATTTTAAATGTCAGAATATTGCAGGTTGGACTCCCTGCACATTTATACAACAAATTAGTCAATTAAATTGCTCATTTTTATTGCAAAAATACAGAGTCCTGACAGTGCTAACACTTACTGGTTAATGAGTGAAAATGGTTAAGTCCTCAAAATAATCAGAGCTTCATTAGTATCATCTAAATTATTGTTATTATAAAATAAAAAAAGATTTGTTCAATCAATTATAATCTGAACAGAGCACAAATCACAGAGGCAGTTTCCCAGACCCAGATAAAGTCTGGACTAAAAAGATTTTCCAATGGAAATTCTCCAGTAACACTAAAACTTAGTCCAAGATATCTGGGAAACTTGCACCTAACATTCAGAGCAACCTCTGCAAATGGATTCCAACACTTCTGTTTCTGCATGAAAAACTCATTTTCCTTCAAGAACAGCCAGCTCTAAGCAATGCAGTTTTTTAAAATCTTATTTAGCCATTACACAAGAGAAACAAATGGTCCCAATTACTCTAAACCATCTGAAATTACTCTCCATAATTCAGAGCGCTGTATGTTATCCCAGCATGAAACAAAACAAAATACATGTTAAATAACTGGTAAGTGTGATACTGTGCACACAATGATTCTAAATCACAGGAGCCCAGTCTCAGTGAGGTAAATAAATTCAGAGTAGCTTTTCCATTTCTAAAGTGGTAACCGGGACAGCTGCAGTTTCTCTTCACTCTCCTTCCCTTTCCTGTATGTCCAAACAAGAAGAAATCCCTAGTCTCACTTTCATCAGAAAATCACTTATTGGTACCTTGCAAGCTGCATTTTAACTGCCCCGGACAGGTTTTCTCTACTGAAACCTGTAGAAGGAACTGAAAGAAGTACTTGCTGGGGCTTTCTCACAACTCTACCAAATCCAGTGTGTATGCATTGAATTTATGTCAAACACACACAACCCAATCAATTTATGCAAATTTTTGGCAAAACCACTGGGCGAATTTTATCCTGTCTAAAAAGCTAAATTAGACATGGAGGTCCATACGATAGCGGCCATTATTTGTCCACTTAGTCTGTTGAACAGTGATGTGCTTGTGCCATGGTGCCATCCCTGTGCTGTTTGGAGTGACTCCTCAGACATTACTGGGCCGGATGAGCATCAACACTTCATTAATAAGACTAGAGTGTTCTCACAGAGATTCTCCAGAGGGAGAGAGCGGAGTCTGTTTGAGATTCAGTCATCTCTCTCCGCCTCTCACCTTCTACAAGGTGCTCCGCTCTCATCTCAAAGTGAGCATTTTCTCCCTCCTGGCAAATCTCTACCTCATGTCTTCTGCCTCGCCTCAACTCCCCACGGCCCCCTTTCATCTCTGCTTGCTACTTTAACATTCCTTCAGTATTTTCCATACCATCTACCCAGGCACAAACAATACTGTCTCACCGAGTGACAAAAATTCCACAAAATTAAGCTTCAGTGCATTAACTGGCATCTTCAAAAAATTATGCGACTGAAGCCCCAGCCTTGATAAGCTTGAAATACATTATAAAACACACCCCTCTAATGAGAAAAGGAAAAAAAAAAAAAAGAAAAATGTGCATGTGAAAGTCTCATGCCCTTACACAAGTCTTTACAAAGACTAATAACAGTCATTTATTACAGCAAGAGACTGATCTTGCAAACTAAACACTGTAATTCTTCAAATAAGATTGTTAAATGTATGCACATCTACATTTTAGCATGTAACTGAAAAATAAGACATGTATTTAAGGATAAAATGTTATCAGAACAAAAATGGTAAGAATTCTACCCAAAGGGTTAGAGCGGAGGTACTCAACAGGCGGACCGCATCCGGACCCAAACAAAGTCCAATTCGGACAGACACGAAAATCTGTATATTTAAATCATCTGAGTGATGTTTTAAAAGGCGTGCATACAATCCATGATTCAGCGTTTATGTATGTTTTTTTCATGCCTTTCCACTCTTCTTCGTTCAGGCACAATCAAAGCAGACCTAAGTTGCACCACTACGGCAACACGACTCACTCACACCCAAATTCTAATGGCTCTTCCACTCTTGTAGAATCAAAAATGTATGAAAATATATTTATAAAGTAAAAAAAAAAAAAAGATCCATGTTCTGTTACTGTAAGTCAGTGGCGCACACTGGCTCTTTCCACAGAGGATGTGAAACACGAAGAGAGTCGCAACAAGCACCCTCAAGATCAGCTTGGAAGGGAGAATTGTTTTGCCAATTTTAGCTTCGTCTTCCTTCTTACTTTTATCGACAACTTCAGCTGCACCCTCCATTCTGCTAACTATTTTGGGACCCGCTCCCATCCGAGGTAACTTTAAACCCGCCAAATCCCACAAGATTTGCGTTGGCTCCCAATGCTGGGCTCTAGTCGTTACCAGATCATTACTGCTTTATTCTCAGCACATCAGCACATTTTTTTTTTTTCTAATCGCATTTATTTACCCTCACTGGCCCGTTCTGACCACTCACCAACTTGCTGTAACGGTAATGTTGTGCTCTGGCACCTTCGGTGTCTTCAGCACCAGGATTGGTCGTTACATTACCTGCAGCTTTGCGATTGGCTAGAAAATTCATTAATCTGTTTGGCGGATTTGCGAGCAAATATTTTTCTGCCAAGCTGCTGGGCAAGTTACTGCCAAAATCATTTGTGTGCGCGCAAGTGTGAATCCATACTCGCAGGCTATTTGCAAGAGCGCTTGGAGCAAGAGCGCTTGGAGCGCAGTTTCAAGACTTGCACTACAGGTTTTGTATTTGAAAACTAAAACTGTATTCAGTGCAAGCGAACTTCTTTTTATGAATGTAAATTGAAAAGTACACATACAAGTATACATGGCACTATTCTGGCTCCATAGATAAGGACCACAAAAATAAAGCAGCTACAAATAACGCATCCTACAAAACTACAAGCAGCATAATAGTTTGGTCAGCCACAGAACAAGAGCGGGCAACAGAAACCTCACTGACAGTGTCATGGTTCTTGGGGAAATGCAAAAAAAACTTTCTCTGATGCTGAAATAGTAAAGGAGTGTATGGATGAAGTGCTGGATGCTATGTTGGAAGGAACACAAAAGGATGAAATCATGCAGAAAGTAAACCAAATACCTTTATCAGACTCCACTGCAGCAAGAAGAACCGAAGCACTTGCTAATCATTTACTTGAACAACTTTCTGCATTGCTGCCAAAAGGGTGAAATTCATTTCACTTGCTGTGGACGAATCAACAGACATCACAGACAATGCCCAACTAATGGTCTTTGTCAGATTTTTTTGATGAAGACAAGGGAATTTATTGAGGACATTTTAGGACACATTAGGAAATGACACTTATGAAGCAGTAATGTAGATGTTGACAGACAGAGGGATAGACTTGAAGCATGTTTCCATTGCTACTGATGGAGCTCCATGTATGATTGGGAGAGGGAGGGGATTAGTGTCACACTTGAGAGCTCACCACCCTGACCTCTTGGCATACCACTGCATAATTCATCAGATGATCTTGGAGAAAGGTACTCCGGGGTCATGACTACAGTAATGAAACTAGTGAACTATTTGAACGCATCCTCTGCTTTGCAGCATCACCTGTTGCGCTCATTCCTAACAGAGGTAAATGCTGCATTCGATGATTTGCTCCTTCACAACAATGTCCGATGGTTTAGTAAAGGCAAGGTAGTGGAGTGTTTTTGGGCACTGCGCTTCAAAAACAAAACTGTTTGCGGATTTCATGAAGAAAATGGAGACTGTTGCATTTCTAACTGACATTACTTCCCATCTCAGTGACCTAAATCTGAAGCTTCAAGGCAAAAATAACACGTTGTGTGACCTCATGTAAGCAGCCCGTGCTTTTCAGAGGAAGCTGGAGGTGTTCAGATGTGACATACAGCAGGGCCTTCTTCACTTCTCAAAACTTCTGGAACACACTGCCGGAAAGCATCACCAAGTCAATCATGCTGTGTTCCTGGACAACATTTCCAAACTTGCTTTGGAGATTTTGTTGTGGGATAACAAGTTTTACTGTGCACTGAAAATCCTTTTCTTGTCAGAAATGCTGCTGAATTCTCATTTGAGGCCCATAATAGTCTGCACATGGGCTAGTGCTGCTCACCAGCAAACAGAACTTTGATCTCCAAGAAAACCCTGCACTGCAGGAGGCTCATTGTGACCATGTCACCTTCTGGACAAAGACTGTTACTGCAGCAGGTGCTCCTCTTCTGCAGAAGAGGGCTCTTCAAATTCTCATCATGTTTCCCCTCAATATGCTGTTGTGAATCTGCTTTTTCAACTATGAATATGGTGAAGATCTCATATTGCCTCCGCCTGGTCCTTACACCTTTTGTGCCCAAGTTTAAACAACTGGTGGCAGAAAAAAGGTGTCACTTCTCACACTAACAGGCCCACCACATTGCTTTTTGTATATAGTTTGAGAGGTTTGAAGACTTCAGTTTGTTTTGGAAGTGGACCTTCCAGCTTTATATTTGAGTACCCCAGGGCTAGAGCATCTGTTAGAGGTGTGCCCGTTCAGAATTTTTTTTATTTTTTATGGCAAACTGATTTCTTTAGTCATTTTATTTTATAAGCCTTTTTTATTTTATGAAAGCATTTATTCACAGTACTCAAAGGTCGCACTGTGTAGACTAAGAGAGAACATAAAGCATATAGTGAGAACATAAAGCAAACACCACATATTAGCTAAAGTTACAACAAACATTTACTGTTTAAAAAGCAGGCTTGCTTGCTTATTTATATACCTGTCCCTTTATTTAACAAAAAAAAAAAATCTGTTGCCAATTGGAACAGCTGGAATGAAGTAAAGTGACTGACTGAAAGAGGCAACTGACTAGGTCATGCATAATCATACTACCAGTAGGACTAGCAGTAGCATCCAAATATGGTGCAATTTCACTTACCTGTCTTTAACATAAAAAAAAAAAGTTTATAAAAGCGACACATACATATTTTTAAATTTGACAACTGTGAACAAAATTGTAGTTGTTGATTACCAACTGACAATGATTATTAATTAATAACAATCATGTAAAACAAATCCTGGAGTCTATAAGTTATGGCCAGATAATTGTAATTTTCACAGACTACAGAAACCTTTCATTCCTTAAAATTTGTATTGGTGACAGTTTTCATATCAATGAGGCCCACTTTGTAACTACTGCAACCTTTTTTAATCTCTGGTGACCTGTGCTTACCTGTTGTAAGGTGCTTCCTAGTGAGTTGCGGTCCTTCTGGCTAATCCCGTCTCGTTGTAACCTGCCCAAGACCTCCAGCTTCTTGTAGGATCGCAGCGCCAGCAGATGGATGATGCGGTCCCGGTATGGCCGCTGAGACACTGGGTTGCTGGTAAGGCACTTACGGATGGTGTTGGCTGGGTTCATAGGGGTGGACCGTTTCCGCTCCGGAACCGGGTCAGGAGCAGATGGAGCTGGCTTTCGGATTGGCACCGTTTTACCTGCACAAACGGTGTTTAAACAATAGAGGCTGAGCACAGCATCTACAGAAATAAACAGGAGCAGCTTTGTATGTGCAATAGGGAGATCATAATTAGGTATGCTGAGACCGTCACTTTTTTTTCAGTCGACATTAATCTGACATGAATCTGACATGAATAACATCCTACCATATCTTCACATTTTCTCAGCTAATGACATTCTGAAAAAGCTTTTTAAAGGATTAGGAATGGCAACTCTTATCCTCTCTCACTATTTCTCTCACTCTTTCTCAACCACACGGCTGGGTTCATAGGGGTGCACCGTTTCCGCTCCAGAATCGGGTCAGGAATGTATGGAGCTGGCTTTCGGATCAGGACCGTTTTACCTGCACAAATGGTGTTTAAACAGTAGAGGCTGGGCACAGCGTCTACAGAAATAAACAGGAGCAGCTTTGTATGTGCATTAGGGAGATCTTAGGAATGGCACTATCTCTCTCTCTCACTATCTCTCTCACTCTTTCTCAACCACATGCTGTCTGAACTTGACACACACACACACACATCTTGCTGTCTCAGTGGTTGTCAATCAGCTAAACGACTCACATCAGCAAAAACAAATCGCCTCAATTGTGGAATGTGGTTAAAGAGGCTGGATGAGTGAGACACTTGAAACAAGATGAAGACCACTATTCTGATCACTTCGCAATGTTGACAGATATTACAGAATAAATACAGGCCCTTTCTTTCTGACATACATTAACAATTAAATAGTGGCAATTCAGCACTTCTGATGAATTTTCATTACCACAAATTACCACAGCACGCTCCTAATATTACAGCAAACTAGTTGCACATAAAACACACAAATCACGTATGTACCCTGGTTTGAAATATATA
>JBBIGA010000022.1:13507445-13533862 GCA_037576975.1 Alestes dentex | reverse complement strand
TGTATATATGTATATAGGTATATAAATATAAATAAATGGAGGAAGGGAGAAAAAGTTTGACAGCAGAGCCTCAGGGTCAGCAGTCCTTTCACTCTTTTTTTTTTTTTTTTTTTTTACTCATTTTGCAGCTTTGCTGCTCCATTCAAATAGTCCCTGCAGGAAGCACACAGTGGCAGTGAAACTACAGTGTGGCGCCCTGCAGTGTTGAGGAGCTGGGACTGCCCAGTGATGGGGCTTCTGGTGAGAAGACTTTTGGCAGAAATGAGCTCAGTGATCCTTTAGTTTCACACAAAGATTCCTGCAGGCACCAGGGTCTCTATACAACCACATGTGTGGGTGGTGGTAAAGAGCTTCAGTATAAAGTGACATGAGTGGAGTGTGTACCATTTCAGATTTACTGCTGACCTACAACCCCAAGCTCCTATCAGTAAGAAACATTTTAGACGCAACAGTGAGCATGGAGAAAAGGAAACCAAAAAAGAAAACAGAAAATGTGAATGCAAAATTGCTACTTTCATATATAACGTTTTCAAAGCAGGTGTTTCTGGGTGACAGGGCAAGATTCAGTTTGCTGCTCATGCTAGCAAACATCAGTGCCTATGCTGTAGTGGCCCTAAGAGATAAGAGTGTCAGGCTAAACCAAACCAGATTACCTGGATTAAGTCTTACTTTCTTCCTTCCCTGATCCTAATCCAAATTACTACTACCTGGCAACTGTTTTTTCTTTAGTTCTGCATTCTCTGTGCAAGGGAATGGTGTTAGGTCAAAGAGAGCCACCTGCCTCTAAATGGTCCGCCAGGTTTAATAACTTTGGTGCTTCTCTTGCGTGTGTCCTCTTCGGCCTGTGTCATACGCTCTCTGGTCACCTGGTAAGAGTCGCTGGTGGCACACACTGTGATTTTGTCCTGAACAGCCCCCAGCGATGACAACTGGGAGACTCCAGACCTAGAGTCAGATAACAGTGGCTTGAGCATGCTTACAACACCTTTAAAATAGATAAAGCACTAAATTTCATTTTAACAAAAGGGACTTTACAGCATCTTACCTGGACACATACTGCCGGATGCACTCAAAGCTTCCCTGAGGATTGTCCTTGCCGACATTGGACAGATAAAAATCAAAGGTATGAGATCCATCGGAGACATCAGTCTTTGGAATCTTAATGCGCTGCATGGCCACAAAAACAAGACAGAATAAGATTGACGGACAGTGTTCATAAAACCATCTACATTAAGTACCATTAAAGTCACATTAAGTCACTGAGACGGGTCGGACCCTGAAATAACGAGAAACTGAATTTGTGCATCCTGGCGCCTGAAAGGGATACTCATAAGTATTCAACTACCAAAGTACTCCTCATGTAACAAACCTAGTTCACTAGCAAAATACCATTCGAAAGTCAAACAGATTTTTTTAAATGTCAGTGGTCAAAAAAAGGCAAAGATATGACAGTAGTACTGAGCTGTGGGCAAAAAAGGTTAAGAGTGTGAGTCTAGCTGCATAACCACAGGGCAGTATTAATAGCCTCAGCAGAGCTAAACTCTCGCATGGTGTACAAGGTCAGAGGTTAACCAGCCATTTTTACAGACAAACAGTGAGAGCTGTTGAGTTCCAGAATAGACCCTCAAGCCAAAATCACACTACTCAACACCAGGACCACAATTCAGTGTGCGGTTCCGGCCTCAGGGCTGGGTTGTGGTTGGACTGTTCATGCAACTCGACCGTCAGTTTTTCCTTAGTCTGGGGTGAATCTGCCCAGAATCGTTCACCTACCCCTTGAAGTCCTTGGAAGTGTATTGCTGGCCGCGAGGACGGTACATTCTGTGAGGAAAAAAAAGGCAAAGTAAACACAATGAATGAACAGTTAGGCAACCAAAAACAGACATAATGGCCTCATGAAGTTTTACTGAATTATTTTACATTGGGATTCCAAAACTATTGTCCAGGAAGCTTGGAGTAGGACAAACACTGTCCACAAAAAAGCAGCTCAAAGGCTACTCAGCAACTTATAAAAGAGAGGAAGTGGGACCTGGGATTATCTAAAAACATGTGGTTGTGCTGTGTATATAGGTCTGGGCCCAGATTAAATGACCGTGATCTTTTATGATTAACTAAAAATTTAAGATCTGGCTATTCGCCTACACGTCTGGCCATACAGTGCTTACTACAGTTTAATCAGTACTTTTCTCTACATGTGCCAAAAAGCTGAAATTTGGAACAAAGTCTCTAAATTGAACCATGAAGTTTCCACTGCTGCGCAGCAAAATAAACAAGAGGTTATTTTTAACATGCTTGCAGCATTGCAACACCAGACCACCATTTAAATATTTCAACCTGTCATGGCCAAAACACCTACAGACAAAAATAAGAACAGTTTGATACACTGGTGCTGAACTAGTCACCAGTCTCTCCTTGCTAACATTTTTAAGAATACTGCAAAAGCACGAAGGATCCTGAAAGCAGTCGGGGAGACACTTTTTCCTCTCCACATCTTAAACGCCACTGGCTAATGCGTTCAGTTATATTCAAATGACGGTACAGAGCCTTTTTTCTCTGCAGAGGCTTGTACAACCAGATTAGTTTCACATTCCCCAACCCCCAAACACACTCATACTCCACACACATCCACACAGTACTGATCACATTACAGAGCAGCAGGGAGAACCAGATTGCTCTCTCATGACTCCTAGGCCACTACATAAGAGTACGGAGAACATGAGGGTGATACAGGCAGCAAAGAAAGACAGCACAAGGGACGTGAAACCTCGGTTTTAACAAGCTGGGCTGTCTAGCATTTTTGACAATAAATCTGTTATACTTTCAGACGTTTGCAGCTTTAAATGGACCAAAACTTCCTACAGGCCTACAGTGCTGTCATGCAAACTTAGGATGTGGAGTGGGGGTCCAACTCAGCACTCATTCACTGAGGCTGCCCCCCTTAGTACTGATCATCTTGCCACACTGCCAGAGAGATTAATAATGATTAACAAATGCTCTACATTGGAAGGAAGCATTAAAAGAGAGAAGGCTAAACACAAAGCACACTTCCTGTAAACACAAGAACATTCGTCAGAATTACAATCAGGAAATGTTCATTAACTCCTTCATTTTAGTTTCTTACCCTCAAAACGACATAAACAACATGCGATAATGGCCAGTCTGTCATTACATTCACATTTAATCAGCTTCATTTTCATGTTTTAAGACTAATTACAATAGTAAGTATAACCTGAGTAAATAAGTCCTTATTTTACATTTTTAAATCAGATTTGGCTGAAGGATTAACTGTCTTGGAATAAACCCATGAGATAAAAATCAATTAGATTAACTGGTCAAATTTAAGCTTGGGTCCAGTGCTGACACTTTTTTTAAAGCAATTACCAATATGATTCTGGTATCATCACACGTCACCAAATACCACATTGACAAATAGAGAGCGAGGTGCAAGTTAAACATAGGCTACTAGGGAGTATGTGCCACATTTCCCTTCCGACAGGAATGCACACATTCCGACGCACACTCACAGCAAACTAGGCTGATTCGAGCCTGCCAATTTATATCAAACACCTCCCAATCCTGCACCATAAGACAGGACGGATGTGGTCCCACACGCTCAGAGGGTTCTCACAATTATACCGCAGACAAGAGCGTTTTCAATGTTTTCAATTTATCTTTAGTAGATGTTTAACCATTCATGAATGCCATCATATTTTGTATTTAAACCCTCACTACAGAGTGTGTTTGAAGGTAAGCAAACCTCAGCCGACCAACCAAAGCTTTGAGTGTTTAGTTTGACAACCAAGGCCTTGTTCAACTGCTTGGCCTCTATAGGAGAACTTTTTTGGAGTCTGAGAAAAGCACTGTGAGCCAAGGTACAGCTCATAAAAATGAAGAAAAAAAGAAACCCTAAACAAACAAAACAAAAAACAAACAAAAAAAACCCAAAAACCAAAACACCACACTAAAGCCTATAAGAGAAGCTCAAAACCATTGCCACCAAGCTGCTTATAGTCTAAAGCCTGAATCTCACTTTGGAGACTTTGTAAAGAGGCTGGTCGGCTGAACCAAGCTGAAGTTCATGAGGTTCCCTAAAAGAGAAGCACTCAAGTGACATGACTAACAAAAAGGCATACATCATGAAGACTTCTTTTTTTGAGCTTGTGTGGACGCAGCAAACCGGAGTGTGTCCTGAATGAGGAATCAGGAGAAATCAGGAGCTAAGCTTGTTCAGTGCTCCAGTGACATTTCTCACTAGCTGGGCTCCTGTGCAGTGTGTTTTTTTAGAATAGGTCTGCTGTAGCTTTAAGTCAAACAGTGCCTCGTAAGCACTTTGAGCAGTGTAGGGCTTTAAAAATTCAGACAATGCAACTCTTCATTGAGGCCACCTAATTTCTCCCCGGTTAGAGCATTGTGTTGGCCATTGAAACGTGCAGAAATGGCGAGAAGAGATTCATCTAAACTTTGTTTCACATGTCTGATTAATAGTGCTGCCTGGCTGAAGACCTGTTTGGGCTATGCTTTTCTACTGACCAGAGGAGCCAGAAGAAATAACTGGAAGATCCGCATCTGTATGAATCATTTCTTTTAACATGCACTCAGTTCAAAGTTTTTGCTGCTGTGGCACCTGAATAGACCCCTTTAATTAAGGAACCAATTAAGGAACTTCCAACCTGCCCAGTTTTCTTGGCTTTAAACTAAGGATGCTAACCAGCAGCCACCCCACTGTCATTAAATGTGTAGAAATTGCCCCAGTGATTAAATTTAAAAACCCACCTTTTGCACACAAACTGCTTCTTTTACAGCAAAATCAAAGATAAAGCTGTTTTAGTCTGTGCTAACTGCTAAGTCAGATGGCTAATGCTAGCTGGCTAGTTCGTAGTTTAAAAAAAGGGAATAAATGTTAAACTAGGGAACCTACCACGTAACTAACATTTTTACACTAAAATGAGATAAGGCCACATGCTGTCATGCTAAAAAAACGAATAGTTTTACAGATTAACCACCTAATCAGGCATGAAAATACCTGGATAGGCTAGGCTAGTTAGCAAATCCCTTAAGAGTTGTCTAAGCTAACAGCTGCCAAGTTGTGAAGAATAAAGTTAAAAGTTGGGCAGCAGCCAAGACAGGGCTTCCCATTTATATTTAGAAACGTGGCTATTTGTGCACAAACCACCTAGAAGACACAAACACACAGGTAGATCATATTAGATTAGCTGTGCTAACTGTCCAGAGTTAGCTCACCATCGAGCTCCCTTTGAGCTAAGAGTTTCATTTAAATATTTCATTCAGTAAAAAGACTAAAGACCTTCTCATCTCTCTAGGACTCTAGTAAAAGTCATGTAACGTACACTAATCTACCAGAACTCAAATTAAACCAGTCTTAAAGGGGCTAGCTGGCTCCCCAGTTAGAGATAGTCTGGCAAACCATACTTGACAAACAGCTGACAAAGTTGTTCACACCTTTAATTTGGCAACTTTTCACAAAGCCTACTGCTAAACTAGCTAGACAAAAATTCTAACAAAAAAAAAAAAAAAGACGAATAACATCTGGTCATTAAAGCAGGACAGACTGCTAATATTAGTATTGCAGATCTGGCAGTTTGGTGTTTGAGTCAATGAGACGTTTTCAAATCCAATATTTATGAAATGAGGCTCTTTGCTGAAAAGATCTTAGTAAAAAAAGAAAATCCCAAACATTTGTCATTCGGTCTTGATAACTTGGGCAGTTGCTTTTGGTGCGTGGCACTGGCTTGCCCCTTCTATCAGGTGGGGAGAAAGTTTTTTTTTTAACTGGTATAATTTCTTTTTTTTTAACTGCTTGAACTTACCTTATATTTTTGGTAGTTTTCTAAAGCTCGTATGGCCGTCTCTGTCAGTTTTACGTGCAAAACGGTGATCCCGTGGACATTTCGGCCACAATTTAGTCCATATCTCCCATCCTCAGAGAGAGCAGCCATCTTTACTAGCCTGCCACCATAGTCCCTCTGTTGGAGAAGCCTATAACGATCCAGCGCCTCGCCTACAGCAGAGGGAGGAGCTGAGCTTTTAGACTTTTTCCTCTCCCGATTTTCTTCAGGCAGAAGTTTGTTTTTTATATTATTGTTGTTTGTGTTAGAAGTCTGTTGTTTGAAAGATCCGTCCCTCCGGTCACCGTCTGTAGAACGTTGAAAAAAAAAAGTTCTATATTATGACGTCACATGACCCAACTTGTCAGACATTATATTTACAAAAGTATTAGGACACGCCTCTTAATAATTGAACTCAGGTGCCCCCTTTACTTCCCGTGAAGGGCCTAATCTAACTGTTTCAGCAGACCAAGACGTTTTGGACACTGCCATGCTTCCAGCATGGTGGATCCAGTTTTGTGAGCCAGGCCTTCTGGTCCACCATCAGTGCCTGACCTCATAAATGCTGTGCAGAATGAATGGACACAAATTCCCACAGAAAATCCATAATCCTGTGTAACACCTTCCAAGAAGACTGGAAACTGTTATAGCTGCAAAAGGGCTGCCAACTCCATATAAAAGTCTTTGTATCTCAATACAGTGTCTTTAAAGTCCCTGGTGGTGGAATGGTCAGATGTCCCAGTACTTTTGTCCATATAGTGCATCTCACTTATGTGAAAAAATATTTGTAAAAGTGCTTTCAGTTTGTGATCACAACATCACCAGAAACTGGAATTTGGATGGATTTGATTATTTGATTTGATTATTTCTTTCTAATTTTGTCTTCATACTGTTCTTATGTCATTCCTCAGTCACACTTAATAATGAAAACAATTAAACAGACAGTAATTAACAGCAATTTCACAAAATTGCTATTGGTGTGAGTGTTAACCTTATGGTTTTTATGTCATAACATAACTGGAACTTAACTGATTTAAAAGCTTTGATTTTATCTTCCTTACCTTACCTGTGGGTAAGATGAATTCTTCTGATTTTCCAAATTTCTGCATAACTTAACTGTTATAGTACATTTAAAGTCACTCCGAGTGGCCAGGTTTCCTCACAGCAAGTGGTGATAAAGATGTGAACAAGATATGGGAACCATTAAATCTCTCTTAAAGGGACATCATTATTACATGAAATTGTTCAGAATATGTTGTCTGAAGCCTGAGACTCTAATTTACAATAGTACTGAGATTAGATTTTTATCTTAAAATGTATTTTTTTAAATAAACATAGAGGTGGAAACAAAAAATAAAAATTATTGAAATATTGCAGTTTGTTTCAGCACAATATTGTATTGATACTGTGGTACCAAGTGACAGTATTTATTTATTCAAATTTTTTTCACAAATGTTAACATATTTAATAAATTTTTATTTTGGCCCAAGACCTCATGCATAGAAGCAGAAATTTAAAAAGTATGAAATAAGATGCTTCAAATGAGCTGAATTGAGTCTTGCATTATTTTCCTTATGACTTATAATGCATTTTAACAATATACGGTAGAAAAAAATTGCAATGTATCACACAATCAAATTGCACATATATATATATATATTAGTAACATTGCATTGAAACCCAAATATAACGATAGCTTCAAATCATCATCTCTGTCCTATTCCTATTTCTAAATACTGGCAAAATAGTATAGTAAGAAAGCATATTTTTTCAAATTTCTCATCATTTTAGCATCATTGGCATTGCATATGAAAACTCAGGAAAGTATGGAGAGTAAATAAAATGGTAACTATTGAATTGTAGACATTGTGGCCCCTGGTAACTATCACCCAAACTGTAAAGAAATCTGACTTAAGTTTCATCTATTAATATGTTTAAAGTAGACCACAAATTACCAATGGTAAGCATAGTTATTAAAATGGCTTTTGTCTGTGCTGTAATTGAATTTGGCAATATTGCAATTGAGATAATTTGAAAAGCATTTAGCACCTAGTGCTCATCACAAGGAAACATCTGAGGGGTCTTATGTAATGGCCAGGCCACATGAACAAATTCAATATAAATGTGTGAGACCCACTGTATCTATCTTTAGCAAATACACCACTTTTTTCCCCACACTGGCTACTAGTGTTACAAGTAAGACACATGCTAATGTTCATATGACAGTGATGGAAGAGCTATTTTTTTAGAACAAAAGGTAAAACCATTTGTGGCATTTAGTACGCATATGCACACCTGCACTATCTCACGTTGTCAGTCCTGGCTACAGTGTGATTATGCAGAGTGTTTTGGTGGGGTGCAGTGAATGGTCCAAAACTGGGTGTGGGGAAGCCTGTGTGAATCCACCAGATTAGGCCCTGCCTTAAAAAAGCCTGCCACACCTTTAACTTAAAACTTGGTGTTACTGTGTGTACACTTCAGGAGGTACACAAAAACAAATTTCAGAAGGAATAAGAGTATTAGGTCATTCTGTATGCATTTCAGAAAGATGAATGTCCAAATTAAAAGCCAAAGCAGCTCTACAGAAGGCCTGTAGTGCCTTAGATGGTTAGTATCTCCCTCTCATATCTTTAAATAACATTTGTTATACCTGTTATACATTTACAAATAATAAATGTAAGCATTTGATACCTGTAATAAATAAACATTGCTTAACTCCTAGATAGGTGGACTGTCATGTGCTGTTTTCATTGAAATGACTGACCCAGCGAATGAATTATATGTTGAAAAGTAAATGATGTTTACATAGTAATAATGAAGTGTGATCACCTCTGAGCACCTTTAATCAATCTCTGAAGACTAACGCAGCATTTTCTGAATTTGTGCAGGCCTCTGTTGTTGCAGTACCAAAACCTGGACTGCAATTTTTTAATTTTAGTTTAGGATCTTTATAGTTTGAATTTGCTTTGATTAGTTCTTGTCTCTCCTTTACTGTCAGCGACTGATCCTCTGTAAACATCCGACAGAGGAACAATGGATCAAGACTAAAATGACTCAAACATGTTTGAGCCATTACGTCTGATTACATTTCCTCTCCTAAGCTCCTCCTCTTTGTTGACACAAGTGCTCAGTGGGGTGAGTCGTTAGTGTCGCAGCTAAACCCTGTGCTGCTAGCTTGACTATCACAAAGGCTGCCTGCTGGGAGATACAATAAAGAGTAAATGGGATTCTACCAGTTAATTTAGTGACTGTTGTTTGGAATGACCTACAATAGCTCGGTAGACAAGATTTGTTGTACACTGTAAACATCAAAGCCCCTGTGTTTTTTTATATAAATGATTTAAAGGGAATTTCACATGTTCAAATTTCTGTACAGTACAGTCGCTAAGATGAGAACAATTTCATTCAGAGTGATTTAAAGTGGCTCAGTGTGGAGAAAAAAGTGGCTCAATGTGGTAATCAACTCGGGTGATACGAACTATGAGCCTTGATATCTTCAAAGTGAATATAGACATTTTTAGGCAAGGTTTATGCAAAAACCTATTCTCAAAACTATCATTCGACAACGTCTTGGTGAAACTTGGAGAAACTTGCACTTGTCTCGTTGTGGTTTGCCCACACTTCGGACCCACTCAAGTGTCATGCAAAATCATAATTTCTTTTTAAAAGAGACTACTTTTGTTTCAGTGGTGATAACTTTTTTAGGGATTTGTCTCGGAGGTGAAGGCTTGAAAAAGAACAGTATACATGCCTGCAGTCCCATTATAACGCTGTTTTTTTCTAATGTAATGACAGAATACAGTGTTGAGTACAGGTGTGCATGTGCATGCTATTAACAGGGCGTCCTGTTATTGAGTCAATGAGAGGTCTAAAGTGTTAAACCTCAGCATGGGATGGGACAGAGGCACATGTTATTAACTTGACCATGAGTAGTAGAGAAGGTGAGAGGGAACCACCTGTTGTTAAAAAGTGATAGGGGGGATTGAAGGAGAGGTAGGAAAAAGGTATAAAAATAGATATCACCAGTGATACACTGTTGCAAAACAAGCAAGATTACTATTTTACTGCCTTTTGAGGCACTGCTAGTAGATACCAACAATGTATAAAATCTGTTGCAAGGCAGATGAGTGTACCACTCTAATTCAGTGCTCAGTACATCCTGATACACCCTGAACACTTTAAACGCCACTTTGTACGCCAGCCTGTCTCCCAATGGAATTGAGATGAGCTGGGTACACTTTCCACAGTGTCCTTCCACTGCCCTTTCCTAGGATTTAAGGGCTTTGAAACAACAGGCCAAGTTAATGTTTGAGCAGCAGAGCCAGTCAAATTGGGTACCAACTGCATCAAGGCTTTATCACATGAAAACACAAATGTTTGAGCCATATCTCTTTAGCAGCTGCAGTTGGTGCAGCTGGTCTTCTGTTTAACAAGAGAGGGAGAGCCAGGTCATTTTTTTAAGGGGAAAATACACTTAGGCTCATGTATGGATTTTACTTTGATAACCTTCTCATAGAACAGGTTTAATTTAGTTTCATTGGGAATCTTTACAGTGGCACTGAACGGAACAAACCAGCTCATAAACTTTAAAACCTTTTTATTTGTGCAGAAAAAAATGTAATCCTGTACACAGATATGTAGCATAATGTCATCATGCACTTAACTGATAACAACATGAATTTTCATGTTCTGTTCTTTCTAGCGATTGCTGCTATGCTGGACAAGCATTACAGAATACTGGCAAACATCTTATTGGGCCTAATGAAAAAACTGCTGCACTTTGTTGAGTGTGGTAGTGAGTTTACAAGACTGAGTTGAGTTAAAAATGCTTTGCTACCAATCCATTGAGGTAATATCATGCTTACATTAATTTGATTCATTTTGGGGTGACAAAAATGAATGTCATTCAAAGTTGACATAGCACTAGTGAGGCTCACGTGAGGTGATTGCTGTAATTTTGTGACACAATAATGATAAATTACATCATATTGCCTGACCCTAGCTGAGGGCAATTTTTGCTAATTTTCTGTAAAGTTTGTCCAACTCCTTTAAACATTTTTAAGTGGAGCAAACTTTTTCTCTTCTCTTCTTGTCTCTTTTCTTCTCTTCTCTTTTCTTCTCTTCTTTTTTTTCTCTTCTCTCCTCAGCAAGCATCTACATCTCCTCTTATGTTGCCTGTTGATAAGCATTGTCTTCCTAAAGAGTGAAGTCTACAAGACACTACAAGGACTTGGGGTGAGTCCCACCAGCTGTATTCTGGAGACAGAACGCAGGTGGGCCTGCGGTTAACCAAATAACGATTCAGGTAGCTCTCCTCCAGCTCCTGGGCTTTGACACCCCTCTCCTGGTCCTGCAGAATGAGCAGAGAGCAGGCCCGGGTCATGGCTAACACCTCTGAGCACAGGCCACCGTAGAACTCAGAGGTGTAGTAATAGTCACCTTCGCCCTCAGCTACATAAGCCATTGAGTCTGGATCCTTCTCATAGGGATAATAATATCGAGGCTTTCCATAGAATTCCGGATGCAAAGTGGCTGTCAGCTTACCCAGGATTTCTGTGCCAACTGTATTTAAGAACTCCTGGTCAACATCAATGCAGTAGACATAGTCCACTTCCAAATGGATCTTCTCACTGACAATGGATGCCAGCAGCGCCATGCGTCTCAGGCCCAGCCTGTCCCAGCCCGGCATTTCAGCCACAGGGACAATCTTCAGCTCTCTGGTAGGTCCCAGCTTTGGTGGAGGGTCAAGCTCTTGGGGACGATCAGTCAACACATAGTAGGTGACGTAGAGGTTGAGCAGAAAGTGGAGCTCAGCAGAAGAAAGGAGGCGGTGCAGGAAGTGATTATATTTCCCTACAGCAAGCACGGCCAAACCAATGCGCACGTCTCGATGGGCAAACTTCTCTCTGCGCCAGACTGAGGACTCGCTGTCCCCCCACACTAGAGGAGCACCCCAGGGTGTCTTCACTGGAAGCTCTTTACCTTCCACAACTGGTCCTTTTCTTTCCCCGTCCGACAGCAGAAGCATGGACGGGATGGAAAGTGGCATCTTCCTCTTGCTCAAGAAGTCTGGAAAAGGGTTTATGGTTATTTATTCCGTAGCTATTTTAATGACAGGCATAAAGGAAAGCACACCCAGCAAACACGCCATTCCATAACTAAGAAGAACACAAAGTCCTTCAGCACATATATCATGCATGCAAGGTTTAACATGTGAGAAATTCATAAGTAACTGTGTTGAAATTATTGAGCAAGTAAAAATACTGACCTAAATATCACCTATTATAATTCAGCGTTTCTGAGTGTGTGACTGATGCATGCAGCAGTACAATTTGTGTAAGGTGGCTTGGGGCCTTGAGCTGAAGGCAAGCTGTAACATAAGCAGGATTCTTCACTTACAGATCAATCCAGTGAGAATGCACACACACAGCAAAAGCAATCGCCTTGGACTGGCACAGTGAACGCCTGTTGAAATCAAACGTAGACATCAAAATGTAGACGTTAAAAATAGGTTGCATGGAATACCATACAAATGGGGGTCACTGTGGTGTTCTGCATATTATTATGTATCCAGTACATCTCCTTAAGTTGACTGGTCTCACCCCAAATTACAGTATATCAAAAGTGTATTTTGTTTTTTAGTTTTGCAGTGGAAATATGAGGCTAATTCAGCTAACAAGTAATAAAAGCTTGTAGCCACCAGTCAGACTGCATATCAGAATCATCTCACAACTGCCACAAACCAAATCATAGTGTTGTACATGAGCAAGGCTACATTTAACAGCTAGATTACTTAACAACTCGATGCAGTCAAGGCATGTGGTGTTCACAACTTTAACCAGTGGCAATAAGCTTCCATTAGATGCCTCATAGGTCTACTGCATATCTCAGACTCTCGACTGCATGTCCAGCAAGAGGACCATTGCTTACATTAGGTTTTTTCCTGAACCATCAGAATTTGTGCAGCAGTAGTGTTCACTGCAGCATATTTTTTTACCACACAACCATAAATTAGATATCATTCTGTCATGTGAGAAAACAACTGAAAGAACTATACTTAAGCTGTCTGTTGAACTTTAAGTTAACCACGCATATGTCCCTGCGGCTTATCCAGAAGTAGACAACTTTTTAGAAACATCCAAAATCTTGTCTATTTGTGAAAATGAAAAAAGGCACACTCCAATGATTCCCTGCAAGATGGCCAGTAATAGAAATCTTAATCTTCTGATGACGGAATCGGCGTGTTTTAATAAGATATGAAGAAAGCCTCTTCTGCACTAAAGGCTGGAGGGAGTCTCATATTGCCAAAACATTAAGATGATTGCAGTAAAATGCAAAGAAAGAGAGAGACAGAGAGGGAGAGACAGAGAGAGAGAGAGAGAAAGAATGAGAGAGAGAGAGAGAGAGAGGGAGAGAGAGAGAGAGAGAAAACAAAGTCTCACTGACCTGAGGGCAGTCTGGAGCAGGGGAACAATGCCATCCTCTCTCTCTCTCTCTCTCTCTCTCTTTCTCTCTCACACTCTCCGACTTTCTCACTGTCTTCTCACTATCCGTTCTCTTAATAGTAATCCTGATGTTTTTTCTGTTCCCTCCTCTTCCTTATCTTTAGCTCCATACTCGTCTGTTGTCCTACTCACTCTCTGTCTTCACTGTTTCTTCTTATCCAGGAATCTGTTCCACTGGCTCTGACCCAAAGCAGCCAGATGTGGAGGGAAACATAGCCAGGGAAAAAGAGGAAGAGCAGATACCAGAGTGAAAGGAGAGAGGAGGGGAAAAGAATGATAAATGGATTTCACTTCACAGCATGGTGATCTGTCTTTCACTGTCTGTGAGGCAGCAGTTCAGTGGTATGCACTCTGCAGTAGAAGCAGAAGTAGAATTAATGTCCATATAAACTTCCACACAATGCCAACACATGAAACAGGAGGAATCTGGAAGTCATTGTGTTGTGTGTGAGTTCAAACGTAGGAAAAATGGAGAAGTGTTTGTTACAGACTTACACAAATATATTAGTCATTGACATATGTGATCTTTGCTCTGTTTTTGGGAATTCTGTGTCATGTGCAGAACTTGTTTTTTCATCTTTTCAATAGGTCTTGCTTTCAATGCTAGTCCCATGAACCTTCCAACAAATTTTATGAAAATGAACACTACATTGAATCCTTTTTTCCAGGTTTAAAAATACCCATTTGGGGTATGTTTACAGAAATATCACATAAACTACCTTCACAGATTGAAATCCTTATCTACATAAGGATTTTAACACTTAGAACCCTCTTCTAGTTCTCACACTGTCCTGAAACTTGAGTGTTTCCTCGTATTGTAAGTCGCTTTGGATAAAAGCATCTGACAAATTAATATAATGTAATGTAATGTAATGTAATGTAATGTAATATTTTAAGAGACACAGCACATAACAATAAGACTTGCATTGGCCAAGAGATCCAAAAGTTTTCACTTACTTCTGCCACAAGATGGCGCTATGTTCCAAGTGAGTGAGATTTTCTGCCCTTTACAGGTAGATGATAAAGGATAAACCTGTATAAACCAGTGAAGAAACATAGTAAGTGCAGTTAAGGTCACCATAGCATAGAAGATGCTGAACAGGCCCATTTGACATTGGAATTTGGATCAAAGTAGCAAGAGGAAAATACCCTAGTGACTTTGAAAGATGATTCATTATTAGCACACAGATGACGGGTCTTGTGTTTCAGTGACTAAAGTTACATCTGCATTTATATGTATGGGAAGGACGTCAATTAACAGAGTTAAAAATTGTGGTGGAAACACTCTGGTGACGGATGCAGTGGATGTGAACCGACAAGAACAGTCTGTTCACGTCTACACAGAGAGGGATCTCATAGTAAGGCTGAACATTAGAGTTAAATGGTGTATAAACCACTGAACATTGGTTTACAGAGGTGTGAAAAAAGTGATACAGTCAGCTGTGTTATCATGTACCAAATCTCAACAAGTTGGTGAGTGCCTGTGTGGTGTACACCTAGAGAACGGTACAGGACTAAAGGCTTGACCCTACAGGGGTTCTCATGGTTCTATGTTTTCTTATGCCTTTAGAGGTGAGATCACTGATAATCCTACACTTGTTCTGACTCATTACATTTATGCCATGATGAAATATTTCTATTCTGATGGACGTTGTCTCTTCCATTCACTGGGCACAAGCAGCCACTGAGCAGTTTAATGAGTATGTAAATCATATTTTAGGGAATCTGATGAAATTATGTAGATCATGTGCTTTTACCAACTTGTGGTCCCTCACTGAAAACCCAGTAACTACTGAAGACTGTGGACTGACATGTAAGACAGCATCCTCCACCACATCATTAAAACATCAAAGAGGGAATTTAATTTGGAAGAACTGTGCCTCGTCTCCAGTACAATTTCAGGACCTACCAAGGTGCACTGAAGCTGTTTTGGCGGCTCATTGTGGCCCAACATCGTACTAAGACATGTCATGTTGATTTTTCCCTCGATTTATCACATGAGGATTAAAAGGTATATATTACACACTGTAGTCTGTTCTGAAATATCACTGAGCTTTTTTGTTCTGCATAAGGCCTTAAATCAGTTTTAATACAACACGTAACATTTTCATCAATTATTTCTTCTAGCTCTAATGTTTGTTTCCTATCACATGGGTGCTTGGAGAATATCTGCTGCAGTGTTCTTCCACAATTCAATGGCTGTTAAATTATTAAAGCTAGTGGAGCTGGCTGGGGGATTTTAGGCCTGTATGTGACACAAAGTTCCTCTTGTTAATGCACCAACAGGAAAGCTGCCCTTTACAAAACAGCATGTAGCCTGAAACCTACACACACAGACGACAAAGCATTTGCTTGCAAGATAACTTTACAGTTTATTAAGATAAAATCCATATGGTATAATCATACAGAATTAAAACTATATCAGCTTTTGTAAACAACTTTGGACAGAAGCGTCAGTCGATCAGTTAACATATAAACACAGACCACACTGAAAATGTATAAATTACAGGATGTGTGTAAACGTTCTTCATTCTCTCTCCCTCCAATGTATCTAGACATTCTCTCAGCTGGCAGAGAAGTGGGGCTACAGTCGAAGGACACACTCAGCAGACTCAAACCAGACTTTTGAGGTACATTCCTTTGCTGTAAACTCAAGTACCAATGAATTTTCACAAATATGTTACTCCGTCTTGGTTAAATGTTGCATCATGAGGAGCAGACATGGGGCCATTGCAGGATAAAATAACATCAAGCTTGTTTTATGAATATCAATCGTAGACAGCGATTTCAGTTCTGTAAAGCAATGACTGGGCATTTATTCTTGTAAATAGCTGAGAGATGATTTGAGACAATATTTTACTGAATAGGTTTGAGATAGATTCGCTTGAAATCATGAAGCCATAAAAGAGACACAACCTGACTGTAATTAGAGAGGTTCGTCCGTGAGGTAAACTGATATCAAGGATATATCAGGGTTATATAGACTTTATTTCTGTTTATTTGCATACATTTCTAAGACTCCATAGAAAAATAAACCTTTATTTCATAATATGAACCTTTGAATATACAAAATCAACTGAGAGTAGCCTATAGGTTTGGTGGTTTAGATGTTCACCTAGTGCCAATTTATATTGCCCTGCTTTGAAAATTAAGCTTTTTAGGTTCTTTAGAGACATCAAACCTTTTGATTATGGGTAAATTATGCTGATTAACAAAAAATGTTGATCAAAAACTGGAAGATAACATTGAGCAGAATTTAGTCTGTCCATAGACGTAAAAGACAGAAAGAGTTTTTTTACTCTGATTATGAGGTGTGTCCCCTCAACCCATTCAGTACCAAATAATAAAAACCACTGTTCTTACAGATGAATTTACCAACAGCATAAAATTAAGGTATGAAACCTGGCATCAGATGTCTGATATATCAAAATATAATAATATATTTAATAATATTCAATACAAATAATTATACACACTATCTCCACTGTGCAATAAATAATTTCTTGTCAGTGATATCTCTATAGGCTTTAAGGTGTTTTTTTTTTATATAATTTCTGTACTTACAATGGATTGATAGCAACAAATGAATGTTACAGAGGTTGAGTAGGTTTAAAACGCAACTTACAATAACTTCTTTGCAATAAATAGAGCACTATGTTACTAAAAACATCTAATTTAGGTAGAACATGCAGAAGTTGGTGGCAGCAAAAGCAGCATGATGTAACTAACTGACTATGGACAGAGAGGTCAAAGGATGAGAAGGATTTGGTCATTAAACTGTTCCCAGTGACTTGAGGGCTAGGTGGGATTGCTTAAGACTTCAGACATACAGACTTCTACAGAAATACACACAGGCCTCAGAATGCTTACGGATGAGAAACATTAGTGCCAAAATTACATGCTTGCCTGGAAGAGTAAATGTTGCTCTTGTTCGGTGCCTGACTGTAATGTTCTCTTCCATACTTCTCCCCATCTGCCCCTTCAGATTTCATTCTACTTGCACATCATGACCATTACTTAACCTCAAGGGTTCTCAACTCCAGTCCGGGGGACCTACTGTACTGCACAATTTCCAAACTGGCCCCATCACACCTACTTTTCTAGCAAGGGATAATTTCACCGACATGAAAGACATCCAAACTGTTTTTTTCTGTCATGTGTAGGGGCTGGCAACTGTTAAAAGCAATGCCACAGCAAGAACAGGCCCATCTGAAACAAAGTAGTATAAAGACGGGTCAGCAGACACTTGGAAATGACATGTATCCATGAAAGTGTGCAAAATGTTTGTAGACTATATCTTGCTCTGTAAGGATCAGCTGTCATTGTGTGCAGAGAAGACAACTGCTTCTTGTTGTGTGACAGGCAAGCGTCCAGTTTTGGTGGCCTTTAGCAGCTGATAGATTTATCATGAGAACAATATGTATGCCCAGTAACATTATAAGTGGACCTTTCTGAACACAGGAACTGTAGCGTCATTGATATTTTTACTGTTAACGTAAGTTTGCCAGGTCAGCTGTGCTATCAGAGAACATGCAGGCGGGTGATGTATAACTCGTAAAGATTTGTGGTATTTGTAGTAATGATTTATCAGCTCTGCGTCTACATCTATCTTGTGTTTACCTCAGAATCCAATGAGTTTGCTGTCCAAACGCACTATTAGCATCCAGTATAAATCTCACTCTGACTCTGTGGACAGTGCCTCTGAGACTTGTGTCTAAAACAGTGCAAGTGTGCAGTGGGTCCCCGGGACTGTCGTTGAGAACGCCTTACTATCTTTTTTTCACCCCCACATCTACTCCCCTCCTTGGCCTCTCCCTCCCTCCCTTTCTGCTCTCTGCCCCTCTTCACTGCTGTTCTCCCTCCAGCATGTCAAACAGAGCCTGCAGCAGCTGCTGTTGTCTCTCTGGTGCCCGATCCCTGTAGAAGATGTCTCTGTGATGGTTGTACAGGCTGCTCTTGGGGTTGAGCTCAAGGGTCTTGTACAGCTTCTGCTGAGGGATCCTGTGCCGAAGTGGCAGAGCCTGGCCAGGGGAAGCCACTGAGTGGGTGTGCACAGCAGGGGTCTGCCTGTTGAAGGCTGACTGGAGCAGGCGCAGCAGGGCCATGTCAGGCATGGAAACAGCCTGGGCTTCCTCAGGCTTCTCCTCAGGGGCAGGAGAGGAGGCAGCAGCAGGAGCTGGTAGACGGGACTGTTCCATTTTTTTGGGAGGGACAGAGGCCTCCTATAACGCAAAGAAAAGGAAACGCAAAGTAGGATTTGATTAAATCAAGTCAAGTCAAATTTATTTATAAAGCCCATTTAAAGGACACACAAATTTGCCCAAGTGCAGTCCAACAATTCAGATTAATCCAACTCAAAACAGATCAGTAGTAGCAGTAGCAACTTTAAAGCTTTGGTCTTTCTGTTCATTTTTTTCTGTGCGAGAAACCACAGAAACAAATCTGTTTGAGTGTATCTTGAAGGACTTTGACCAAAATGAAAAATGGAACCATCACTACATCCTTAGCTGCATGCAGTGGTGAGGTTATAGCATTCTGTAGAGCAAGAATTTTTAAGTTATAGACTAATAAATCCCACCCCTGACCTTGAAGGTTGGGGGCAACTTATGAAAACTATAGTTGCCCCGAGGGAGGATTTTTGGAGGTGAGCTGTTTTTCATTAGCTGGTGAATACAGAAGGAAAGCAGCTAGTTAACATTTTTACTGTGGCCGCATAACTTTAGCAACTTGTCTCTGGCATCCATGTAGTGTTGTAGAAAGATTTGATATACAATTTTGCTTGACAGCTGAGGTTAGAGATACATTAATGCTAACCTGGTTGTATTTATTATTATACGTTCTTTATGTTTTAACCTATGGCTCAGTGGTCATGCTGGCAGTCAGGTGTTTCCTGCGTGTGTATGATATTTTTGTGCAATGCACGCTAGGTGCTGTAGCATAAGACCACTGATAAATAAAAGCATGAAAATGATACACAATCATGAATTATGCTAAACAAATTACATAGTACATGCTAGTTTAGGCCGGAATGGTTTGAGACAAGAGGGTGATGATTTAGGCAAGCAGTTTGTACAGTGTTTTTGGTGAAGTGTGAGATTTGTTTTGCAGAGCCTGGCCAGGGGTGTATGAGCTTTGTGTTTTGGATGATTGAATACATTTAGGATTTACATTTTAGGGAATACATTTAGGGACTACATTTTTATGAAATAAACGTAAATGTTCATACAGATGGTTGTGCGACTCTCACCTCCAGCATGTCCTCCATGTGTTCCACTCCTCTACGGTCGTTCTGCACAGCATTGTAGGGTGTGTACACTCTAGGCTTCTTCATGTGCTCTGGCTTCTCAGACGTCCCGTGGAGAATCAGCTTCCAGCTCAGTATCTGCCCTTCATTCTCCATCCGTCCTGACTGAAATGGAGAAAGATAGAATGAGTCAGTGTGTTGCAATTATACTGATATGAAAGAGGATGCAGCTGTAAAGATGTGTTGATATTTACAGTGTCAGTGATTTTCAGTGTCCAGGTGCCAGTAGGGTTCTCTCCCCAGGTGTGCACAGACATGAAGTCCCAGTTTCTGAAGCCATTTGATGAGGTGTCCCTCTCCCTCTCAGCCAGCAGCACTGTTGTTGTTCCTATTGGGACAGACAGGGTTTTGCACCCATAACAGTCAGTATGTGTGTGCACGTATGTGTGTACGTGTGTTCATGCACAAGTTTACTGGACAAAATTTTTAGCCCTCTGAGAAAATAGCTGAACCAATCTGCACAAGAGCAGAGGAATCAAATATGAGATGTTCTAGCTCACAAGACATTAATAACTTTGCTGAAGACAATCAACCTTCCCTAGTTTTTGCACCTATTTTGACAATATATGATGTCAAAACTGTTTAAAACAACTAAAGCCGATTACTGTATGTATTACTGTACTGTTCTGATGCATTACAGTAACACATATATATTATAACGCCCTTTCAATGCTCTTAACATGCCTTATCACGGTGCAAATGAACTGATTGATTATTATATTTGTATTAAGAACGAACTAGAGTGATTCAAGTATGGCCCTTTAATTTGTGTATTATGTATATCTCTTACATTACCTTTAGGTTTTTATGCCTTATTAAATCGAATGAAGCTAGCAGCTGATAACTGATAACTCAGCAAGTTAATTAACTGGCTGCCCACTGAAACTTTTTAAGGCAGAAACTGTTTAATGGTTGTTTAAACTTTAAAAAGAATCTCATGTACAAAATGAGTTCTCTAGAGAACCATACATTGCAAGGTACTTTTGGCAACCAAATGCGACATGCCCTGTATTCTACACTTTATATGTCTTAATTATTGTTTAAAGGCTGTATTACTGTACTGTAATAAAAAGTACAATATTACTGCATGTAGTGTACATATGAAAGTGTTTCACCTGATGGAGAAGTCAGTGTGATGTGTAAGTCTCCTCTCCTTGTGTACTCGATGCTGGCCTCCACCTGCACATGTTCCAGGGACGCTATGGAGTTTGTCTGTCCAGCACAAGCTTTAGTGGGAATTTCAATGCTGATCTCGCCCGCTGCCTTCAGAGGCCTGCAACACACAGTGAACAAACAGGTTTGACAAATTAAATTTAGATGGAATTTGCTGTTAATAAAACTTTCAATAATTCAACTGAAAATTAAAAGACATTAAATGCAGTTTTGTATTACATTTCTTTCTTTTTTTTCACATTTTGTTGAAGTCTACTTTCTAAACATTTGGACAGACGAAATTTTCTGTAGTTGCTGAAACAGTAATGTCAGGGTCACAATTTTTAGGTTCTCTTGTAATATCCAGTGGTCAGTAATCCCAGTCTCAGTGTACTAGACATGAATGACAGGACTTATCTGTCCACTGTGTGCCCCGACCATCGTTATACAGAAACATTACACTCTAACGGGGCAGCTGGTAGCCTGCTGGTTAGGGTGTTCGCCCTGCGATCAGGAAGTAATGGGTTCGATTCCCAGGACTGCTAGTGGCACCACTGAGGAAGAATTTTTGTGCTGTTCACACTGTGTGCTGTGGTGTGTTCACGTATGACAGAATGGTCACTTTCACTTTCACAAAATAAAGGTGTCAAAAGGAACTTCTGGTAACCCTAAACTTTCTGTCAGTAAAGTGTTTTCAAACAAAAAAAATGATTAAAACAGTATAAATCATGGGCAAAACTAATCTGGGCAGTACTGTGACTTTCCAGGGCCAAATCTGTAACGCGGTCCTACATGAGGGCAGGCGTTTTTTTTTTGTGGGTTAAGTATTAATGCCACACGCTACTCCGAATAAACTAAGATTTAATCCCACAAGTGCTGGGAAAATCTGCCCTAGTCTGTTTCCTTTTGGCTGTACTTTGATGGGAAAGTAAAAGCTGAAATCTGTTGCGCTTAATGATGTCACGCCAGTGGAACAAAATCTAACAGATCCAGCCACTCATAGAGCTAACAGTGCCATTCAGGTCCTGAAAGTACTTGAGTCAGCCTAATCTCAGGTGTATGACACAGATATAGAGTGCATGCCTGTAGAGAAGCGGATCCACACTCATCCACATTTCACAGCATCTGTGAAATTACATATAAAATAGATGGTGTAATAAATGGCTTTAAATGAGCATGCACAGGCCCAAACAATTCCAGGTAAAAGATGAGTGTCATCAGCTGCATCGGGTGGTGAAGTAAAACCGGCCTGGGAACTTACGGTAAAAAGGATGACAAATGATAAGGGCTTTCACATGAAACCATTTTGAAATCACCAAGCTTGAGTTGAGAAATTGTGCAGAGCAAAAATGAATGTAACCCGCAGATTCATCATTCAGGCTAAACAAACACACCGCAACTACTACTGTAAAGACCTATGGAGCTTATCAAAACAGAAACCATTAAAGCTTAGATTTATTGTGGATATTCGTCTTATGTAGTCTTCATGTAATTATTATTAATCTAATATGTTTAGCCATATGGAAACATTTGGGCCAATGTTTTGTTTCTTGTGGAAGTAAAAATTATTACACATCCCGTTTGGGGAATATGTACTAATTTCTGCAAATTTTAGCGCACCACCGCATTTATAAGAATTACTGTTTATTTTCTGAATATGTTAAACTCCAGATTTAAGTTTGGTTCCTGTAACTGAACTATTTTCACTTGGTTCTTGAAACTTTTGCACAATACCGTAATTTGTAGCCATATATATAGGAGTGAGGGACTGAAGTATAGGCCCAAATGCAGGCCTTAGAGGCAATTCCAATTGTAAAATCAGAATTGAACATTTCCCAGTGAATGCTTGTATGAGTTTTAAACACAATCCAACCACTATTTGTTTCCCATTAACCTTTTCTGGACTAATTACAGCATATAGTTTGACTCTGGACACGAGACATAATAAAATACACTGCACAGCAGTCTGACTGGCTGCCAAATGACAAAACAAGCTTTTTATTTTCACAAGTTCAGTCATTTTTCAATTGCTATTTCCTCATAAACACTTTCACATATTTCAAAGTAAATAGAGCATAAAGCAAATACCCGAATGTTATTATCCTGTAATGCTTGAGTAAATACATGAGGCTGTACCTGGGTTGGAATGTGTCGTCTCTCACTATGCACTGCTTTTTCACAGGCACGTGCTTCCACACTTTGGGGTCAGCCAAATCAACCAGAGCTTTAGCGTTCAGCAGGCCGAAACCAAAGCGGCTGTTGACCATCAGCCCAGCGCCGTTTCTCTTCCAACCAGGATTATTGGCCAGCGGGTCGAACTCAGACGTCCACACCACCAAGTGCTGCAGGTCCCTCCAGGTTAGATCAGGACTGAAACCATACAGACAGATACAGTTTCACTCAGTCTGAAGCCTGAAGAATTGATTCCACAGCTGATCAGTTTTACAAACGACAAGCTCAGCTTTCAATATTGATCTAATTAGACAAAGGTTTAAACTGCATATCTGTTATGACTGGCTGAACGAGTATTATCAGGGTGATTATAACCCTGGTGTCATTGTTTATATTTAATAACAGATATCAGCACAGTTTTTACATACTTCTGTTCCAAAGCCAGGGCGAATATCCCAGCTGCCAGTGGGGCAGAGGCAGATGTTCCAGTGTGAGTCTCTGTGCATTCATTGTGCAAGTCAGCACTAGTCTGCAGCAGAAAAGAGAGACAAAGTGTTTAGAGCCTGCAGACATAAAATAAGAGAACAGAGCTCATCAATTATTCACAAGCACCAATCAGGAAAATGCTTATTACAGGGACCCGGCAGGCCACAATACCAGTTGTTATCTCAATAAGCCACTGGTATTGCTTTTACAGGGTGAGTTGCAGGTGCGATGAAAACACAAAACTGTTGAAACTCGTCTATGGGAGAGAGATACCCAACATTTTGCAGTAACACAGCCACAATATTGCTCTTAAAAATATGTCCCACTAGCAGTGACATGATCCAAACCACAGGTTTAAAACCACTGATCTGTAGGACAGAACAGTGAAAGTAGTTGGCTAGTTCATGAAACTCAAGTCTTGGGGCTGTAAAACTACATCAGATGAAGGTGGTGATTCAGCTGCACTTACTTATGGATGTTACAGTGATTCCAGTTCTATAATCCGATTTATACCTTTGAATTAAACAGGCTGTTTTTTTGTTACTGTGCCTTTAGGACAGACACATGTACATCGAATCTGACTGGATGCCCGGTATTATGCCTCATTCAAAAAGCAGTCCAATCTGAATTAAACCTCATGACCTCAACGTGAATGGGCAGTGCTAAACTGCTGTACACTGAACAGATGGATGTATGTTTTTGTTATAGATGTTTATTTTTGTTACTGCACAAAATTAATTTCTATTTATGGACTATATAGAGTGGTGAGCGAGTGGCACATTTTAACATTTTAACAAAGTGAATACAATTAAAAAAAAAAAAAAAAGCAAGGTAATTTTGTTTTTTCGTGATGGGCCCTTTAATTGGGGTTCGAATTCACAAAGATATTCTTCTATACTTTAACATTTGACTGTAATGGCACCCACTGAACCGAACCACTGAACTACACTGATTGCATTTTGTAATTACCAGTACATTGTTTGTACAGGGACATTTATTGCACAAGTATTCCACTACAATGTAAATTTCAGTCACATTTGCAATGAATTGTATAAAGATTTAGGGCTCTTAGGTTCTAAATGAGGATTCTCAGGGGAGAATGGATTGTGTAATGTACTCTGAGACTAGCTTAATCTGAATCTGAAAAGAGACGAGAGAGTGTGAGTGTGAGTGTGTCACTCACAATCCTCTGGTCAGTGTAGTCCCCGCTGCTGTAGGCTGTGGCCAGGGTAGATGAGCATTTCTCTGCGTACCACGGTGACAGGCCCTGCTGTGAGGCACTGCTGATGGAGATGGTGTAGATACTGTCTGTGTAGCCGTCACAGTCACAGTTATCACCCTGACGGCCTCCGTTACCCGACGCCCAGACAAAGATGGAGCCCTTTCCACCACGACCCTGTAACGGGAAACAACGTCACTTACAAAATGTAAAAGCCCGATGCTGCATTCCTGTTCTCGAACAATCACGGTACATACAAGTTCCTGAAATAAAAATGTACACATGAAAGACCCTGTAAACTTTAAAATGTGATGCCTGAATTTCCAACTCGCTCCTGGTCTTTTCGTCTTTGTCGTAATGAAGGAATGGTTTCAGCGGTTAAGGCCAGTTAATTAGTCACGTTTTGTTGTCAGTAATCAAGTTTCTGACCTGTGAACCATGGCCCGAACAGCGGGCCACTGTAATATTTCTAGGGGGTCTTTGCCTTTTTGTATTCATTTGAATTGTGTTTTTTGTATGTAGACAATAAATGGTATATTTTTTTAACACATATTATTTTTGTGATCATTTGTAATAGTAAAATATTTAGGTCTAATAAAAAAAAAACATTTATCTCTAATAAACAATAGGAAGATGGCGGATGAATTACCTGAAAAGTTTGGTAAAAATAATTTTTCCAGACATTTTTCAGCAAGCCCAGTTAATTGTCTTAAAGGATCGGAAATCTGGGAACATGTTTATGTTTGTTTTGTCTCAAGAGCTGTTTTGTTTGAGCTTGCGTTCCACTCTGATCATCCTTTCTGTGACAAACGCCCTCTATGCTGCTTTAATTAAAGACACCAGAACACCAACTGTTATGAAATTAAACACTCCATTCAGGAGGCTTTTCTGCTCTGTTTGTGGGATGTGCTTGATTTTGCTTAGCATTAATTTTACTAGCCTGTTTAAATAAACACTCTGTGCTACTTTAAGAGGGTCTTATAAGCCAATAAAATTGAGAGATGCAATCTAGAAAGACAGGTATATAGACTTCAGTATAGGCTGTGCACCACCAACATTTAGTGAAAAAAATATACAGTAAAATATATTACTCAAACACTATGCATTATATAATTTTCTTTGTGAGGAAAAATGTTGAAGATACAAATGGAGACTAGAACAGAGGCCAATTTGACATTTTTAACAATATGTTAAAATTAGCAAATGAGCAGTAACTATGCATGAAAAAGTGCAGAAGAGTGTTCTCTGTAAAGAGTGTGTACTCATGTTCGTTTAATAAAATATGTAATTTGGCGCCCAAACATTTGCTTATCACTATAAATTAGGAACATATGGGATGGCAAGTTTTTTTTTTACCATACTCAACAAAATATTTTTATAACAGCCTGCTGATCTCTCACCTTCTGGATGCCGTACTCAAAGGCTTTCTGAGCCAGACGACCAGGCCCCTCCACTGTTTTCCCATCATCATTAGGCCCCCAGCTGGCACTGTAGATGTGTACATGTTCTGGGTTAAACCCTATAGAGCTTGCTTCGATGGCGTCTGTCACAATGCCGTCCAGCATCCGGATCCCTGAGAAGCGAAAAAAGGTTCAAAGCAGTGATTAACCCAACCCAAACTGACCTAGAAAACACTCTTAGCCCTGGAAAGGTTCACTGTGTGTGTATGTGTGTGTGTGTGTGTGTATGTGTGTGTGTGTGTGTGTGTGAGAGAGAGAGAGAGAGAGACCGCG
>JBBIGA010000022.1:13467127-13507345 GCA_037576975.1 Alestes dentex | reverse complement strand
ATAAAGATATATAGCGAGAGAGAAAAAGAGACACAGAGAGAGAGAGAGAGACAGAGATTTTGTTTGTTTTGGTTAGGTGGTGTAGTCCCTTGTCACCTTCGACTTTAAAACTAATACTGAAAATATATATATACACAAAAAAAAAAAAAGATTTAAAAAATGGAAGGACTTTCATGCACTCACCAAACACAGTGCACAGTGCACTTTAATGCACTTTTTAAACACAGTGGGAGTGCAGTGAGGGATCTTAGGATCAGGGTACCTGTGTTTGCTCCGGTCACGATTGCTGTTTTGCCCGTGAGTTTCGCGGGACACGCGCGTGGGTTCCAGCGGCCCCTCCGCTGCGCGCGCGCCACCACGGCCAGGACCACGGTGGAGAGGAACCACAGCGGGTGGGAGAGGAGGTCCGTGTAGTGCCAGGACATTGAGAAAGATGTCTGTTTCGGCCTTCACCGTCTTTCAGCGTGTGCGAGGAAACAGCACCGAGGAGAGGAATGAAGTCCAGCGGCGCGATAAAACAAAGTCCAGTGCGCAGTGCCAGCTCCTGCTCTGGTGTCAGCCCTCTGGTGCTTATGGGCAGGGCTCTTTCAGCAAAGCTGTTTTTCCCCACCGTCCCAGCTTTAAACGATACTGTAATGACTGTACATTCAAATAACAAACAAATTCCAGCTTGGTGGCGCTACTTCATCAGGACCTGCCACTCAAAGGTTTATCAGTCCGTGTGTTTTATTCGAAGTGGCTGTCATTTATCATTTTTGTTTTTCTTTACACCATTTGAAAACGTCAGTTGTCCTTTACAGTGTGTAAACAGACAAATGACTAGTTGGAATATGAGATCTGTCAACTGGAGTATTTTTTCTCCTGTAAAAAGATAAGGTTTCAGTAGCTATTCGTTATAAAGTTGAAACTTGACAGGTGACTACACCACCTAACCAAAACAAACAAAATCTCTCTCTCTCTCTGCCTCTCTGTCTCTCTCTGTCTTTCTCTCTATATCTTTATGTGTGTCTTGTGGGACAGAAAAAGTGTGGGTGACAAAACGAATGATTTTGGAAAGTTGGGGGGACATGTCCTGAGCAAGTCTCCCTGTAACCGACTAACACCCTGACAAAACGGTCTCTGTTGCTAAGTTTATTACTTAAAGTACTGGAGAAACAGTGTGAACTGGAAAACAGCTCACCCCTTGGCCCCAGTTCTTGCCGTGTACTAGAGGGACAGTAGAGCATATTCTCTTTCACTCCATCATGGCATAGAATTGGAATTGTTCCATTTTGTACTGCAACACTCTGCAGAGGATAGTGATGACAGCTAAGAAGACCATCCAAGCCTTACTCCCTCAGACATTTACATGACGCAAATCAAACAAATCCACACACTGAGCACACACTCTCTTCTCCCTCACACACATGCCTTATTCATCCTCTTCTTCCTGACACACTACCTCCAGTCTGGCAAAAGGATGCCAGAAAGGGAAGCAGTTTCTTCCCTCAGGCCTTCGGAATCCTCACTGAGAAGTGAAACATAATCCGTACCTCCCACATCACACACACACACACACACACACACACACACACACACACACACACATACACCTGAACTGAACTTCTTTCTCTCCTTACACAGTTCATAAACACACTGAACTGTTCTGCCTTAAATATCATATACCACAATTGCCACTGTAAATACCCCCTCTATTTATATACTGCACATTCTCTGTCCTGCTGCTGCTGCTTTTTTCATAGTTACCATTTATTGCTCTCTACCTCCTTTGTGCATTTTTGCACACTGCTGCTAGAATACAGTGTTTGTCATAATATTGTATTCGTTCGCTTGTCAACTGCACAAAATGTTGTCTTGTCCTGTTGTTTTGTTGCTCTTGTGTTTTTTCTGTGTACTCTTGTGTACTGTCTCTGCTGCTCTTTTTGCACTTTTTTGTATCCTGTCTGTACTTATGTGGTGTTCCTGTTTTTCTTATTGTGTTGCACAGTTTCATTTCACTGTGTATCGTGTGTATGGCTGGAATGGCAATAAATCTTCTTGACATGATGTGAATGGCCTTGTTGGCGCAAACATACTATTTTATGTCTGTGAAACTGTCTTGTCTTTGGCATGTGTAGTAGATCACCGCCTGGTCATCTGGAATCATCTGCACCTATTTCTTCACTGGTTCAGGACTTTCACCCGTAGGTCACTGTTTTTCTTAAGAAACAAAAAACATATACACAGAGACATACACTCTTAATTGGGATTTGACTTTGTTACTCAATTTGGCATGATTATGACCTCTAGTGGTTTAACTCTGCATTGCAGCAGTCTGCGAGGTCTAGGAAAAAGTACTGTAAACTGGAAGTTTGATGTGTCAGTGCATACAAGCCATATATGAAAACTAAGCTGCAAGACAGCTTGTTCCAATGTGGAGTTTTTGAGATTTTCAATGAAATGTTTTTCCACCTATTCAATCCACAGAAAATTAACCCTGTCAGGATACGATAGTGTTCCAGCAGGGACTGTTTTTTGGATGAGGCCCCAAACAGAACAGAGATCATTTACACACCATTGTCATAAGACCTGTGTTGTGTGTCTGTTACGTTTCTGGTTTAGGGTAAGCCTGTAGGCCACTTGTTCTGTTGTGCAGTGTGTCAGTGCAGATGCAGTATCTCAGCACAGCAGGCACTGAATGAAAACAGGAAACTCCCTGATAATGGCACAACACACTCATAAGTTCACCGCTGTTACCATGAATTTTCTGCGATTACATCCAATAGTTGTGATCACATTAGTCGTAGCAGTATCACTTTTTCAGAGAAGAGTGGGAGCAGCAAGCATTTTTCTTGTCATTAAAGTTTAAGCAAGTGTAGAGTTTAAAAAAATGGAAGTTTTAAATTTTTTTGCTGCAGGTGCAGGAACTATATCCACTTGACTCTTGGATGTGTTTACTTACATATATCGTACTATTTGTTGTTATGCATTTATATTTCTTTTTTCTTTCTTTCTTTCTTTCTTTCTTTCTTTTTAAACAAACAAACAACAAAAATGGTGAAGTTTCAAGTGCCTCTTGTGCCATTATTTGAAATGTACATCTCATTTAGTCAATATATAAAACATATATAAATAAAGCCACAAACCTTTCTAATGTTGGACAGCTGTGAAAGCTGAGACATTAGTAATCTATTGTGTGAGGAAAGCTGAGTTAGAATGCATCCGGTGTATATCTATTCGTTATTATAGGCTTTATATAATGTATGGTTGTGTCAAAGAACCCTTTGAGTATAAATAATTTAATTATTGAATACATTTGGAATTCTATACAAAACATTTAAATGATATGTGGTCTTGGAAAGGCTGTGTTTTAATCAGAGCCCTTGTAACCCACTACCCCATTTCCAGCCTTACTCCCACTCAGAGGGCTATAGGGCTGTTATGGGGGTGTGTGACAGGGAGGGACATGTAAGAGGACACTACTCATGCAGTCACGTGAAAAAATAAGAGAAACGATGTGGGAGAGGATGATAACTCTTGAGTATAACTGCTGCCTTAGGTCTTAATCCAAACAATCTGCCAAAACAGCGTGAAAGAAGGACAGCTAAGAATAAAAGAGCATCTGAGCATGCTGGAGGAAGGCAAAACGGAAGAGCTGAGTGGAGCCATGGGACACTCCATGTGCCGGCTGGGGAGGGAGCATGTTCGAATTGGACTCGCAGAAACTCTCAGCACATTTGTCATGATGGTAAGATGACTTGTGAATAAAATTAATATTTATAATTAAGAAACATCTGCGTTGCAAAATTCAGCTCAGAATCATTCTAAAATTATGTCATCAGTATAATTAAACACTTAAAGCCTAGCCTACGACTAAACTGCAGTGTCAGTGGCTTTTCACCATTAAAAATTCTGTTTAAAATAAGGCTTAATCTAGGTCCGGGAGACCAGCCCATAGAGTTGGTTTCTTGAACACAATTTTACATATTATTAAATTGCTGTTGTTCACGCTTTCAGAGAATTAACAAATACCAGACCAATCCACAGTCTTGCACTGGAAATTGAGAGAGTATAAAGTAATTTTTGGAGACAGTGATGGAATCTATGTGCTTAACATATTAATAAAACTCATATCCCCCAGATATGCATTCTTCCGGAACATTTAAGATAAACATGCACTTCCATGATGAGGAACACACAGCAGTCTAGTCTGTGTGTTTTGATTAAATAAGATAATTGCCCCAGCACCCAGTGTTATACATTAGTGGAAAAATGAATGAACTCAATGTGAGTGATCATAAAGAAATATCATATACATATGATATAAATATCATATATCATATTAAGTTGATCATGTTTCTACGATCACCCTTGGCCTTGAGATCATCACATGCGAGTCACCTGTTTATCATCCCATTTTTAGAAACAACGACCTGAACTTAACCCCTTGACGTCATTAACCACAAGGACAGTTAGTAATGTCAGTAGTCAGGCACACCCTGCATGACTGATTCAGTAGTATCTCCAAAATAAACAATAAATAAATTCATCTGTCAAATGAATATTTGACCAACCTGCATATTCTGGTCATGAAGACTATTGTTCTGTTGGTCTACAAAAACAGGCTCCAGAAAGAGTTTTAGTCCAAGTTTTAGCCCCACAGAATAACCAGTATGTGCTCTTTAAAAGATCCTTCAGTGGATGGTTATTTAGAAAACTAATTTTGTACGTAGGATGTGTGAGTGTGAATAACCTTTTTAAAGTTGAAACAACATCTGCATTATCTAATGGTTCTAGGAACAACATAAACAATGTAAAGGTTCTTTAAGCCTTTAAAAGGATCTTCACACTCACACACCTATAATTTAAAAATTACACAGTTCATGAGCAGTTCTTGTACAGTATCGCTTTACTGATGTGTGTGTTTCAGGTGTTTGGCCTAGGCTCTGTCGCTCAGGTGGTCACAGGAGGGAGCCTTTTTGGAGACTATTTAAGTATTAATCTTGGATTTGGTCTGGGGGTGGCAATGGGGATTCACGTTGGTGGAAAGGTATCAGGTAAGGTAGTCCAGTGTTCTTTGAGTAATTCTGAAATGTGTAATTTTCTAGGATTTCTAAAGTACTGAATGTGTCTCGTTCCTCGTTCTAAGGTGCTCATATGAACGCGGCTGTGTCATTCACCATGTGTGTGCTTGGCCGGCTTGGCTGGAAGATGCTGCCACTCTATGTAGCTGCTCAGCTTCTGGGCTCTTTTCTTGCTGCTGGAACAGTTTTTACCCTTTACTATGGTGAGTAAGCACAAACTCATTCAGCTTTCGACTTTTAATGTGGCAATTTGCCAAAAAAGAGTTACATTATATGTAGGCCATCAGTCAAGACAGGATTGTTGTCTGAAGTTTCTATCTATAATTTTTGCACTGAGCTTTGAGGCTACTGTAGATATGCTATATGGACAAAAGTATTAGGACATACCTGTGTTTCAGGATTTTGGCGGGGCCCCTTACTTCCAGTGAAGGGCAATCTTAATGCTTCAGCAGACCAAAACATTTCAGACAACACCATGCTTCCAACTTGACGGACCCAATTTGGGGAAGAACCTTCTCTAGTTTGGGGAAGACATGGCTGGATGAGTTCAGTGTGGAAGAACTTGACTGGCCGCACAGAGTCCTGACCTCAAACAAATCCAACATTATTAGGATGAACTGGTATAAGAATTGTGAGCCAGGCCTTCTCGTCCAACATCAGTGTGTGATCTCATAAATGCTCTATAGCAGGGGTCGTCAACTACATTTGTCCAAGGGCCAGAGTTTTTCTCGGCAGACACTGTGAGTGCCAGATGCTCTCTTAAAATAAAATAAAATTGATATTGTAATGTCGCTGTGGTTTGGGGGGGGGGGGTGCTGACAGGATTCCGTGGGCGACTGCAGAATTTAGCCGTCTTGCTCCATAGACGTCCATTCATTTTCCATTGTGGCGGCTGAATGGAAAGTTCTGGCGGGCTGGATGTGGCCCACAGGCCGGCAGTTGACGATCACTGCTCTACAGAATGAATGGACACAAATTCCCACAGAAACTCCAGAATCTTGTGGAAAGCCTTCCAAGAAGAGTGGAAGCTATTATAGCTGCAAAGGGGGGACAAACTCCATATTATAGTCTGTGTTTGAATGCAATGTAATTAAAGTCCCTGTTGGTGCAATGGATAGGCATCCCAATACTTTTGTCTGTATAGTGTAGCTCCTCCAGTTACTTTAGAGCTAGCAGCAACTTTAATTAATCAGAATAGAATGTTGGTCTCAAAAAAACTTGCTTATATGGTTTCTGTCTTGTGATGACATGCTGTTATCTATAAAAAGGGACGAAAGTAAATTGCATAGCTAAAAATAGTGGTGGCACTGTCTTTTGTCTGTCCATGGTTATAGGTAACATTAGGTCATAGTGCCAGCAGCTACACAAGCAAGTCTGCTTAATAAACCGTGTGAATATGTGAATGCGTGTGATGATTTCATAGTTATGTGATAGTAACCCAGTAGCTTCCTTTATAATTTTCGTGGCTCTAGTGCAAAACTCAATAAGCAAACCATGGACACCAAACACGTCTTGGCTAATTGACTACATTTTAGGAAAGGGAAACTTCTGTAAATGGGATTCAAAAACCATGAGCTGCTTTTAATATTTAATTCAACATGAGTACTTGTTACTTATGTAAAGCAAATCTGTGAAATCAAAAGGGCTTTCCTCTTAATGTGCCATAGATGCCATATACCATTACTGTGGGGGTAATTTCACGGTGTCTGGCCCCAAAGCAACAGCTGGAATCTTTGCTACTTATCCTGCACCTTATATCTCAATACAAGCTGGATTTCTGGATCAGGTGAGGTGACCTTTACAAAGTGAAACAACTGTCTGATGAACTTAAGAAACGCTCAAAAATGATGAAATACCTTATAAAGGCATTCTGCAGCACCCTGTGAGGACATCCATTTGCTAGGAGTGAGAGGGAGTAAGCTTTTGGAACTGTCGAGTCATTTTGATTAATTCTTTGGTTAAGGCCAGTATGCCAGTCTAATACATTCCCATCTGCCTGACTCAGGTGCTTGGCACTACCATGCTGTTGCTGTGTCTAACAGCTCTGGCAGACCAGAGGAACCAGCCTGCCCCATCTGGTGGGGAGCCCGTGGCAGTGGGGGCTCTTGTACTGCTGATTGGAGTTTCCATGGGGAGCAACTGTGGCTATGCCATCAACCCTACACGAGACCTGGGGCCAAGAGTCTTTACAGCACTTGCAGGGTGGGGATCGGAGGTGTTCAGGTAAATAAATCAGAGAAAAAGTGTAACACACTGAGTGATCATTTGTGGTTATAGCAGGCACCACAAACCATCTCTGAGTAGCACATAGTTCATCAGTAATAGCTTTCACCTCTAATAGAAGTTACAATAATAATGTGTATATTACAAACCACAATTGACATTAATGCATGTTTCTATTAAACTATCAGAAATTATCAAATGTAGCTGTCAAAACAAAACTACATAACTCCAACATGATAAAAATGTTCTTAAAGGGACACCATCATTACACCTGTGTTAACATGCTTATTTGCAACTACAACAGCATCGCAGTAGTCTCTACAGCAAGACTTTCAAGAAAACCACCTCCTTATGATGTATCTTCAAGGTGGGACAGACTTATGAAAATGTTTAGAGGTGGACATTTTTGGACATGCCGTTTTAGGTGCTCCGTTTTCATTAGCTGGTGAATGGTGAAGAGGCATATTTACATTTCTGATAGGAAAATCTTAACTGTGTGAACTGTTTTCAATCTGTGTTATACTAAATGAAAAGAAAATCACTTTTTTAAGGTTTTGAGATGCACTAATGCTAACCTAATTGTATTTATTAGCCTATAACAAACTATATTGTAAATGAGATATTTTGCATTATATAATTTAAACCATATTACACTTGCTGGACACCACACCGGTTTCTAATGGCTGTAGGATGTATTTGTGTAATGCATCAGTTTTATCACACTGATGAGGATCACAGATAAAATGCTGGTCTATAGAATACTGCGTAACAAATAACATGTTCAATTCTAATTTAGCTCACGTATATGGAAATGAATGTAAGAGTTAACATCAGTAATTCAGGACCATAATGGTTATAATGAAATGTTGTTTATAATGAAATGTGTGCAGATGGCATGATCAAATTGTTAAAAAAAACTGAGTTTAAGGTTTTGATATGAAAGTCAACATTTGAAATTACACGTTTTGTTACAGTTGAGTGCTCTTTTGTTGCTCTCCCCAGGGCGGGTAATGGCTGGGCATGGGTTCCTGTAGTGGCTCCATTAGTGGGTGGAGTGACTGGGGCCTTGATGTATACGGCATTAGTGGAGTTGCTCCATCCTGCTCAAACCAACAGAGAACTAGAACATGCAGAGGGACTAGTAGAGTGTACTCCTCTGGATCAGTGCAAGAAAGACAAAGAAGAATGTGTGTGACTCATTCAGCCCTTGAATCCCAGTGGAAACGGAAACTACTCAATGGGACCAGAATACGATAATAATAAAGGAGCCAATAAATGTGGGAGACTGATGGTTCTGGATGAAGATTAAATCAGCCACTGCCTGTTATTCAACCTTAATGACTTTGGACTCTCCCCGCTGGTCCACTCTGCTAGTCTGAGAAGAGGACTGAGTCCAGAAATGTTCTGGTTCAGCATTAGCCCGGTCCATTCAGAAAAAGAAATGGAAGAACTGAAACTTTTAAAGAACAATAATGAAATGGACTGAGCACAGAACAGCTTGCAGTCACAGCAAGAAACTACGCTTTGAACAGACAAAAATAAGAGGCACGAAGTGACCACACATGTAACTTTGCCAAGTGTTTAATAAATATAGTTCATAGTTGCTGTAGCCCCATATTTTGCTTATTTTTACACATAATTTGAAAAGACCATCAGCTGTTCACATCATGTTAAAACATGATGATGGGCCTTCTTTAGTAATGTTTTGGAGATACGTGGTTTTGTTTCAACAAGGCCCACATGCAAAAGCAAGTTCTGAGTGAACATGAGTGAGATTCTTTTCATCCATCATGCTCTCAGAACAGGCTACGCATAATTCTGACATCAGTGACATGTGTATGGCAGTGTACGTCATCGTTTGTTCACACTTTGTCTGCCTGTGGACCCTTGCCCTTTGGCAGCTGCTCCTCCACTTGCTGGGGCCTGGGCTGGCTGCTTCTTCTTGGGAGCCGCCGGTTTGGCTTTACCACGGAATGCCTTGGCTGGGTCCAGCTTGTTCAGGAATGGCTCCCCAGCTGGATCAAGGTGAGGGTCATCTTGGAACGTAAGAGGCTGATAAAGAGATGCCCACTGCTGTGTTAAGAAGGAGACTGATTTTAGTTATGATCACAGTGTCTTTTGTTGGTCTTCAGTTCACCTTGTTTCTGTGCAAATATGCTTTCTGCCTATATAGCATAATTCTATATATGTTTAGAATTGTTTATTCTATTCAGCAATGTGTGTCCAAAGCACAAATAAGCATTTTGTTTTCACACAACAACCATGTGTGCCCTCCATGATTATCCCTCTGTAATAGCTGTGGCCTTGTGTTATGACAAGTATTGTAAGGGGTTTTGGTTGTCAAAAATGGTTCAGGAATTCACACTTGTGCAACATCCTGATAAAACAATCAGATTTAAATCTATTTTAAATACATGCTGGGTACATTAACATAAGCAATGTTATGTGGAAAATGTATACAGAATCCTGATTCCTGAGGGTAATTTAACCCATCCAAAGAAAAATAAATCTGGTTATTTAGCCATTTCAAACATCAGAAAGAGTCTTCTGATAGCAGTGCACCTACCTGATAGCATTCTATAACATATAAATATTATGTTATGTGCATTTACCACACTATCTGTTTTGATTTAAGTGTAATTGTTCCTCCTACCTTGGCATGTGGGCTGGGTCCATATGGAGTGAATGTGTACTGCCACTCCGGCAGGCCCAAATGTGTTATCATCAGCCTATAGTATGCTGTGAATGAGGAGGTGAGAAAGTGCCAGTACAGCGACCGATCCAAGAACCAAATTTCACTCTTTTGGGCCACATCACCTACATATAATTAGGACATACAATAAAGAGCTAGTTAAATGAGTTATCACTTATGCAGGTAAACACACATCTATGTTACTTGGTATGAGCTATCCTTGAAATGGAGGAGCACCTGGAGTGCAGTCTTTGTACACAAGACAGACTCTGCCATTTCCACCACAGGAGTCAAGCTCAAAGATTCGGCTTCGTGAGTCAAAGTGGGGCTCTGTGTGGTGATCTGACCCTAAAGAACATAAGAGGTGCAGCTACTCAGGTTTAATGCATTCCCAAAAGCACTTCACACAACACAGTAAGTATGCATTTTGTAATAAACTGTTGGATCTGGAATAGCTGTATTGAACCTCACCTTCTACTGTGTCCTCAAAATCAAGATCAGATAATGTGGGTGCACTGGGTAGGGAGTATATGTTTGACTGAGCCAGAAGACGAAGCTTGGCAACACTGTTTATTATCATACAGCCAACAGGGACTGGCTCATCTGCACAGAAAAGATAGTCTTGTTACTGGAAATCAAAAGTGTGGTGCTTTGAAGGGTTACAGTACATGGCACTGTAAAATGCAGCCTATTATGTCAGTACTTATGTCAGACCCTCTTTGTGAGATACTGCAGCTTACAAATGGTTTTTGTAGCCAACTGGGAGTTTTTCTGTTCTTATTTTAGGAATGTTCACCCACTTCTTCTTGTATTCAGAACGCTTCCAGTTCATTTATAGTGACGCTACTGTATTGTCATATCACTTTAAAAGATATAACAATACATCACTATTATCAATAATATTCATATTCCTCTCTTGTTTAAGACACTTATATGGCTGTTATAACTAAAAACTCACTTTCCAGTTTGGCACTCCAGGTGAGAGTGAAGCCATCTGTTGTGAGATAGAAGTCTCTCAGGTCTTCTGGCAAAACACAATTGTTTTTCTGAAAGAAACACAAGCACATGTCTGGTGTAAATCAACTAGTGTACGAATACCTTTCTACTTTTCTTCTAGTGTATTTAATACTTTACTTAAAATGATAACTTCTTCCTACCTGCTCCCATGAGAGGAGGTATCGCTTCTCTGCAGGTTCTCTCTCAACAAATCGTACATCTAGTACGCCGGGGAGGCTCTCTGTAATGAAAGAAACACTGAAATCAGAAAGCAGTTGTGATTTCTATGTAAAACAAAAGGCTACTGGGCAGCTGGTGTCCTGGTGGTTAGGGAAGTAACTTTCCCTGCAATAGGAAGGCTGTTGGTTTAAATCCCAGGACAGTCTGTGGCACCACTGAGGAACCCTTGAGCAAGATACCATCCCCACACGCTCCTCCCTATTCTCTGCGTTGGTGACAGCCCACTGCTTTACACCGGAGAATGGGTTAAATGCAAAAGACTCATGTAATTTCCTCGAGGATCAATATGGCATGTACAATAAAAATGAAATAAAATAAATGTATCTGCTACTGGGCAGCTGGTGGCCTCCAGGTTAAGGAGGGAACCTTCCCTGCAATTGGAAGGTTGTGGGTTCAAATCCCAGGACTGCTAGTGGCACCACTGAGGTACCCTTGAGCAAGATACCGTTCCCACACATTTAAATACAAATTACTTAAGTAATTTCCTTGGGTATAAATATAGTATGTACAGCAAAAATAGAACAAAATAATATTAACCAGACTAGGCCCAGCATGACAAACAGTCAACCACCCAACAAACTAGAAAATCACTACGCCTTCCTTAGAATGAAATAAACCATTACTAGCATCCAGCCTTTGTCCCTCAGTATCAACAAAATCAAGTCCTCCGGGAAGAGGATCCTCTAGCAGATCTCTCTGATAGGACCATGAGTAAGGAGACAAGTGCTCCAGGATTAGGAGAAAATCGAATTTATGGCACACATATTACAAAGACAAAAACAAATATCAGAATTACATTATATGTATTAGATGTAGATTCTAGGTTTTTCAGTTTTTATGGGAGGCTATAACTCCCAGTACCTTGTTTTTTTTATCCCAGGACATGTTTTTAAGCTTCACTGTGGCTCTCATAAAACAACCAAGGGCCCATGCCATGGTTAGCTGAAGGGTAGAGATGATCACGCACCTAAAATCCGAGTAATTCCTAAAGTGAGTCTTTCTGAAAAGCCCTTCAGGTTCTTCTCGTCCCTTGCATCCTCCATTCCTAACACTGTTCCTGCAGAAGCTCTCCATCAACCCCAGCGTCACCATAACAAAGAAATTTTGGATTCCTATTGGGGGATGAACTTGAATGATAGCTCTTTTAGCCAATGGTATAATCACAACCGAAGAGGATTTACAAATCAGATCGAGGCACTCTGAGAAGTAGGCGGGACTTAGTGAGCTGGTCCTGTAGTGGCGGTTTGTTTCGGTATGGCGTCTGTTGCTGAGTGCAGAAACGGAGCCGGGATTTGTTGGATTAATGACAGTATCCTCACTCCAATAGCTTTATTCTGTTTCTTTGGATTTTGCTTGCCACGATGACCTATACTTATTTACTGTCCTGCATTAGTTAAACCTTTAAATAACACGAATAGCCTGGTAGACTCTCCCACAAGCTGTGTTGTTAAGTAGCAAGTTAGCTAATTTAGTTTATTGTTTAGAAGATTAATCTCAGATTTTTATCACGTAGCAGCACCCCAGAGAGTTTATTCTTGCTTTTATGCTATCTTGGTTTTCCTGCTTGAACATTTTACCGAAAGTGTTTTTCGAAAGTTTAATTACTTTAATTGCCTTCTTCATCAGCTCTTCTAGTGTCCCTCTCTGACATTTTGAACAGTAAGCTGTGTTGTGTTATCAGTTGTCATTATAAAAAAAGTAAACAAGCTTTTATTTGTGTGCTTTTCCAGCTAGGCAGTGGCAACAAGGCCTGTTCCTAATATAGGAATGTGGTCTGGTAGTTAGGGAGTAGCCCTTGCAAGCAGAAGGTTGTGGGTTTGGATCCCAGGACTGCCTGTGGCATCACTGAAGTAACCTTGAGCAAGATACCACCCTCACACACTGCTCTGCGGCCGCTGCATTCCTGGCTGCTCACTGCTTCACTTGGTGAATGGGTGAAATGCAGAGAAAGAATTTCACATTATTTACAGTGGTGCTGTCGTGTGATCACGTGTGACAAATAGATACTTTACGACTGTTTACTTAACTTTAAAAAAGCATCAGACGAAGAACAGTCTATGGTGTTGGTTCCAGGTACAATCCTTTCTATTTTAATCACATTATTTATTTAATCATCTCAAAATTGTCAGGTTTATTCACTGTATTTTTTTTTTTTAGGAGTGAGCAAAAAGATGGGGCTGAGGTCTGCGTGCATCAGCACTAACGAAGGAAGGGTCAAAGTAAGAGATGCCTTAGATAGTGAAGAGAAGAAAAGGAAAAAGTCTGTCCTTCCAGTGTCATGTCTGGCTGCAAAAACACCTGTGGCTAAGGTTCCATTAGAGAAAACATCTGCCAGATCCAAAACGCCTACTCAGTTGTCTGAACAACCTGTGGCTCAGGTAGTGATACCCTTTCTTTTGGTACCCATTAATAGAAACAAAGATATGTGTGTATGTACTCAGATGTGATTTACATTTAATTGTGGTTCTGATTATACAGATGATTTTCATTTCTCTGTTATTCACAGGCACTGACTCATGGCTACCAGACCAACAATAAAGCTTCACTTAAAGACCTCTGCCCAGAAGACAAACGACGTATTGCCAACTTGATTGAGGAGCTGGCCAGGTATGATGCAGCATACGTCATAAATTACTGTTCTTATTTATTGTATCTTCATCATCCCAGCTGGAAACATGTCCATTCAAATTTGCAATTTTGAAAAACGTTTTTTTCATTCATTTTATTTGACTTTAAACATGATATAATTAACTTGGATGATAATTTTTTTATATGGTGCTTTGCATGTTTGACTCTATGAAACTTTCTCCACTTGGCAGAGTAAGTGAGGAGAAAGAGGAGTCTGTGCAGAGACTCAGAGATGAACAAGAGACATTTGAGAAAAAGATCCAACAGTTAGAGCAACAGAACCGACTCATTGTACAGGAAAGAGAAAGTATCCTTTGTTTCCCTCTTTGTTCTTTTGCACCTGTGTACATTTGCATAAGTGTTTGAAGTATATATTACGATAGATTGCATTTTAGACAATTTGACTCCTGTGAAACATGATTAGTTTTCCCAACAGCAGTTATTAAATTAGAATAGTAATGAAGTTTATAGAGGTGGACATTGATCTAATGGTCTTTTTTCACCATCATGCATATCTGTGCTGATGGTTATTATGGTTGAGGCTAGCAAAAGCTGTCTGTATCTCAAAGGCATAATTTCAGTTTGCAGACAGGGCTCTGTTCCATTCCATTCCATTTCAGCTGATGCAGGAGATGATTTTAATTTTCCGGTAAAAGTTGCACATAAAATGTTATATAGATGAAATATAAATTGTGAATTCTATCTCTGAGTGGAATTAAATTAAGTTGACCCCTGCATTTCTGCTTAATCTGTAATTTATATCACCTTAATTGTTGCTGATTGGGTGAGCAAACCAAGCCAAGCCAGGTAGGCATGTTTTTTTTTTTTTGGCACTGGTGAATCGTCAGCTTTTGTGTATTGTAACATTTTCTTATTGACCAAAAGAGCTGGTGTAATACTTATTATTTCACTGCAGGGGGCATTGTTGTTTTAGTTAGAAATGTCTTGTTCCCTTCAGAAATCTAGGTTAGGATGCCAGTTTAAACCCTGTTGAATTCTCCTGTATTTATGAAAGAGAATTACCTTCTGCTGGCATGTTTATAAAGTATGAGTGTGTAGATTTTGCATCTGAACAGACAATGCCGTTGATGTACCCTCTAAATTAGTGTGCTGCTTAAGCCTTGGTAGTTGAGGGTTCTTAACCTTGGTTTTGTATGTTTTTTTTTTCTCTATTTATATGTATTAAAATAGTAAACATCGTGCTGGCATGGCTCACTGGTGGGAAAGGTTTTCTTATTGAGGTAACTCATCATTTTGTTGGAACACCAAAAACCTCTTAAAGTTATCCCTTGTCCTAGTTTGGCAGTTTTACAGTTTTTTGGCAATTCGACACAGTTAAAAAATGTTGGTGTTGCACAGTGTCATGAAATATGAAGACCAATCACCAACTGCTAAATTGTACAATTGGCACCCAAGCTCAGAAGCTAGGAGTGCACAATGCAATTAAATGCTCCAAATCCTGGCATTTGCACTAAACTTTTAAACTCCACTAAAAAGAGATTTTAGTCTAAAACAAATTCTGCGAAAACCCCCAGAGGAGATTGGAACTCCTAAGGCACCGCAGAGTCACTGGCTTTTCAGACTGTTCTAAAAGGTTAAAGGAAGGCAAGAGGCAAATTCGCTTAAGGAGACTTGTGTAAAATAATCTTCAGAACAATTGGCTCTATCTCATCTGCCAAGACTACAGTTATCAAGGGGATATCTCCCTGCTTTGGATAGGAGCGAGTGGGGGAAAAAAATCATTAAATTCTGTACTGCAGGATGAAATTTGGAGCTCATGTATAGAATGAAATTAGAATTTTATCAAATATCTCTTTGGCATTCTGCGCCACGTCTCTGAGCAGTAGATTCCATTACAGAGAGCGGCGCTAACTTTGTTCCTCAGAAAAATTTACATCAAGCGCTATAGAAGACACAAAGGGGAAATTGAATGCATTCATCAATATCATTAATCTTCTTCAAGTTGGGATCGCCGCGTTTTGAATAGCATTGATGAATTGCTGTTCTAAAACCACTTTTGTAATAGTTTGTTTGCCTGGTTATGAGTTTGTTGGTCCTCTTGTCCTTTAGTGGGCTGACTTTATAATGCGAACCAGCGTACACAAACGTTTTTCATGAGTAATTACTTTTTAGCACATTATAACTGGACATAACAAAACATATTTCCACAGTAAATGAAATAATGTAAAAAAAATCCCAACATTTTTTTTCTTTTCTTTAAAATAGCAGTGTAAACCTGTCTTCCTGTCAGTTTGCTTCACCGCCCACACATGCCCAAACGCACACAGAGGCTAGGCCTACTTGGCACCGAGCAAAGGCTGTTAAAATATTCTCTTCGGCGAGATTTTGTTCCACCTTGAGGTAGATTTCATTATTTAATTTCTGTGCAGGCTGACAGGGGAGTGAATCATGTTGACAGCGCCTGTCTGAAATATCGAATGCAAGCTCTGATTTTGTGTATTTTTGGACGGGGGAGGAGAAGCCATCGCTCCAGCTTTTCTTTCCTGATGTAGGGCCCGTGAAGCCAGCTCCGATTGGCGGGCAGCCAACAGAGGTGCCAGGATTGTGGGGGGTGCAGGAGAGAATCTTATCAGTTGCGCTCCAGTCGCTCCAGATTGCTGAGCGTTTCTTGCGCATTCTAACGTTAATGCATTAATGTATCTGTTTACGCCCTGCCCTCCTATCAAACAATCAGAAGCTTGTCGTCGCCAGGCAGGAAAACGTCTATTTGTGAGGCTCTGTATTAGTGTAATGAGCTGCGAGCACTTTGCGAAAACTCCATAATCATTTGAAATTAGGACACTCCAGACTGACCAGTGGCTCATCCATTACTTTTGGGGCAATGCAGTTCACCTGTAAATTCATGTTAAAGGGGACTCCATCAGTTTTGGAAATTTCTCCATTATTAATTTGCAGAGAAAGTTTAATGTGAAATCAAAGTTTTTCACTTCAAAATTCAGTTGATCAGGCAAGCAATGAAGGCTTATTCACAACCAGTTAGCATCGTCCAGTCTTGAATCATCATGTACTTGCCTCAAACAATGCTGAGTGGAAAAAAGCAGCCATTCTGAAGCTTGTATTTTGTCAGTTCTTTGTCAAATTTAATAGATAACTTGTAGCACCCACAACAAACTTTGGATACCAGAAATGTCTTAATAGCAACGTTTAAGAGTAAAAATGAGAGAATATTCCTTTTTTGAGAATATTCTTTTAATGTGAATATCATTGAAAGAGATGTATGTAAAACTTAATTTAAGTGTGATTTGGTAACTTTTTACTGACCCAAGACAAAAACCTGCATCATGTGAGTAGCTGTGTTTATGGTTTTAGGCCTTAGGTTTTTATGATGTTATCTGAAAGGGTGCAGAAACTTAAAAGTAGCTAAAATCCTGTATTTGTTTGTGTGTCTGTATAAACGAGAGTGAGAGGGGCAAAGTGAGACACTGAGCTGGCTGCGTCATGCTGTCACTAGCTGGCTCACCCGGTGTGGCAGTGGTTCTGCTCCAGATCTGTTCTGTTCTAGTCGCTGCAGTGTGTTTGCCAGTTCCCCATCTCCGAGCTTGGCACTGTGCCTTAGCCTGGCCAGCCAGACCCAGATGGAGGAGTCTGTGAAGCCTGCACCCCAAAGAAACCGCTATCTCTCCTCAGTAATGCCTGGGTCTCTCCACTCTTTTTTTTCTCACTGTCTGCACTTTTCACAAAGTCACAAACATGATTGTAGGCGCTGGCTGCTCCAACTCCATCATAGATGCTCTAATGCCAGAAGCCATAGTAGGTCTGATTGGACTAGGGGCCTCCTTGTGCCACTGATCTGTTTTCCTACCTTCAGGGCAGTACTGCAACAGAGTCCTCATGGGAAGATCTCTTAACATCCCCATCCATCCTCTGAAAGTATAGGCTACATGCTGTCTTCAAATAAACATATTATCTTTTTATGCTTATTCAAGAGTAGGAAAAAGACAATATCTAGCCTAAGCAAGAAAAGAATAGTTTTACATTTATAATATCTTTTTCCACTGCATGAATTCTTTTACATGCGTGCTATATGGACATGTATTGTAGCAGCAGCCCCCATATCATTTCTGATGAATGGGAATAAAACACTGTTATTCTTGCTGTTTTTACACTCACATATTTAAGGTTGTCTATTTAGCATGTTAATACTGATGCACAAGTTTGGATGTGTAATAGAGAACACTAGTATGAACTAGTATGGAGGCAAGTATGAACCTGCATTCCAATAAGAGCAGACACACAGACTAATACACCAGTAAGTACATGCCACAATAAGAATTCTTGGGTTACACTCTCAGGGTCATATACACTTAAAAATATCAGTGGCACTGGATTAAAGGTTTTTACCTGCTGGCGTGGGTGCTGCTGTTCCGGATGATGCTATCTGCTGTGTTGCAGTGGTTATGCGGGCAAGCTCCAGGTGAAGTGTAGATGCGGACAGAAGTGGACGAAACGTATTTCAAAGAGGCTAGTGAGGACAGGCATGGTTTGTGGTTCAAAAGGTGGGTGCAGGCAAGAATAGTACTGGATTCTGTGGGCCCAGGTGACATGAAATTTGGTTGAAGCAGGTAGGTGGCGAATAATAATAAATCCTTTGCAGACTTTTACTCTGCAAAATGATAAATGTCCTGTCTGAATTAGCCAATAGATATATTACTGTAAAAATATAACAAATATAACAAAGGCAACATTTATAGTATTACTTTATCTGAAAAAAAGTTAATGGTGATCAGAGAGCTTACATATCAGTTATATAAACTTGAAGCATCAGAATCAGCATTGGTATCGGCCGATCACCTAGACAAAAAATCGGTACTTGGTATCGGTGGCAAAAATCCTGATTGGTACATCCCTAGTATGGTAGTTTGTTTTATCAAGGAAAATGCAAGCTCTATAATGCTCACATATGATCTTTCATAGCGGCAGATAACAATCGTTTGTCTGCATTTGTTATTGACCAAGCGTAATGGTTGTTGTACTGGCCCAGAAATTCCACAACAGTGCATCCTTATTTATTTAAAGGGCAAAGGGGGACATTTGGCGCTCTTATCCAGAGCGGCTTACAGTCATTAGTTTCAGGGACAGTCCCCTTGGAGACACTGAGGGTTAAGTGTCTTGATCAAGGACACACAATTGGGGCTTTGAACCTGAAACTTTGTGGTCGTCGGGTTCACAGGCAAGCGTTTTACCCACTAGGCTACTACCATCCATTTATTTATTTTTTTATTTACCACTGTACTCTATCCATTCTTCTTGCTTCCTCAGCATTTGGCAGGCAACAACACAGTGGAGGAAAACAGATTGGTTTGTCTGGCTGGAGAGCAGAGTGGTTTTAGTCTTAAGTGGACACAGTAGTGGAGTTATACAGCATGTGTTGCTCCTTGACCTGCGCTCCAGGCTTGCAGCAGCAGTACAGGGAGTGCCAGGAGCTGCTGGGACTTTATCAGCAGTACCTTTCCCAGCAGCAGGAAAAACTCAACAAGTCCATTGCCCACCTCAATCAGTCTCATTCTCGCTGCAAGGTAAACTTCTAAGGTTGTGTCCATGAATGCGAACAATGTGTACTTGCCTAGAATGTTCAACTATCTAATCAAATTTTTCCTGACTTTTCAACTGTCAGAGCTTATCGTGTGTTCAGCAGATCATCACTTATGCATGCTATACTTAATACAATTTTAGGATGCTCATTCAGTACAATAATTAATTGATTCATCTGTGCGTCGTGATAAAATACTTTTTAAAATAATGGTGTAAAAAAGGAAACTGCAAGTCTACAGCTGGGCATTTCTGAGAAAAGTGCTACTTGCATTAGTTAAAGCATAGACTCAGTTCACCTTTTGCCTTTTTACACTGCTGTAGTAAAGAGAAAAAAAAAAAATCAGTCTGTCCTTTCTGAAACCTTGGCTGTGAGTAATGTATGTTTGCATGCTCCACGACCTCCTCTTGAATTAGTCAGCAGCCCACTTCAGTCCTCTTCAAGGCAGACGTTTCCCCTTTGCCCTGAATGTTTATCTCTTGTTTGGATGACCTTGAGTTATTGCATTTACAGGTAGAGAATCTATCAATACTGGCTTGCTTTTTAGTGAAGCCTCCTTTTGTGACCATTTTAATGCTGCATGACAATAAAGTCAGCTCTTCACTATTACTGTCTTTCAACTCTTTACAGGTTGCCAGCAATGAGAAAGCTCTCAGCAGGCCAAGGAATGTGGAAGGGAAGGGGTCTGCTCAGGATGGCTCATACTTGGATCTCCCATCTTATGGAAGTAAGGGGGGCAAAATAGGGTCAGTAAATTGTGCTCAGCCTTTTCTAGGAGGGTTCTGTAGTGACCCAGTATCTGTGCACTTACCTTGTGAGCAAGGCAGCAGTGGCTATGATGGGTGCACCATAAGTGCCCGCAAGTGTCCAGAAGGAGCATGGAGTGAGCCTGGACCTGATAGGCATTCAAAAAGAGAACATTTGGTCAACGCTGCTGTGGGACCACATGGTGCCACAGAGCCTAGAGGCTTATGTCATGACTTGGGACCGGGGAATACCAACATGGCCAGGGTGGAGCCCAGCAGGACAGTACCCCACTTTGGCGGGGAGGATTGGGTGGAGAAACGGCAGCGTTTGTTGCTTCAGAAGAAACAGCTGGAGCTGGAAAGAGAGAGACTGCAGGCACGGCTTGCACAGCAAGAGGAAAGACTGCTAAAACAGAACCAGGAACTCAGCCAGTCACGTCTTGACTACAGCAAGTATGGCAGAGTAGTTGACAATCTATAGTTCTTATGTTATTTCCCTAATGAAACTCTTGATAAGCACCACACCACAATTGTTTTCAGGTTTCAGCAGGCATCTACACCAGAATTAGAGCAGTCCTGTAATGGAATTCAACTTAATGAAGGTCCTCGATCCACAACAGATTCACAAAGGTAAACTGTACTTGTAACAGATGTAACAAGAAGTTTGAGTCTGCTACACACAGCAAAAGTTTTTAGTGTCAACATTTTTTTTTTTGCCTTGGCAAATGACAAAACAAAATTCAGATGCAGCTTCAGCAATTATTTCAGGGCATGCATGTGCAGCAGGGGGGTGTATACCACCAGGCTTCTCTGAAAACAGAACTCTCTTTCTTTCTTTGTTGGTCTCTGTTTGATCCTGCAGTAAAGGAAAAGAGGGAAGTCTACAGGCCTTGCTGGGAGATGTCAGACAGCCTCTAAATGATGTTCAGCCATGGAAGTGCAATGGGAACGTTCCACCTCCTGAGCAAATGGATTCACAAAGTATGATATATGCATGCGTTTGTGTAGATGGAAAACAATGGAAAAAAGATTCATGTGAATGATAATTGTTTCTCTGTCATTGAAGAACTCTCTGTGATCACCAAGGATATGGCCACTTCTCCTGTACATTCTCAGAGCTTCCACAAGTCTAATTCACCTGTGGCATTGCCCCTCAGCATTCCCAGAACTCCTGAGGCACCCAGGTAAGTTAGCCTCACTCTCAAAATAAAAGACCTGTATCATGGATTTTACTCACATTGTTAACTTTTCAAAACGTACCATTTACTCCTCAGTTCATAAAGTTTTGTATTTGGAAACAACACAAATCTTTGAATTGGTTGTTTATGATGTCACAAAAACCATTCCACTTATTCAGTCAATAGCAGTTTAAACCTTAGAAAAGGCATTGTAAAGCTGAAAAAGACAGACACTGAAAGTCTGTAGACATATTGAATTTTGTTTTAAGTGCACGGGACACTGCCGATGGTCTAGGTCTGCAGATTTTTACTCACAATTGTACTGTGTGTCCAGTGTCCTGAAAAGTGCCGCTATGGCTGCAGTTTTTCGCAAAAATTGAGCAGAAGCGCACCTGATTCCACTTGTTTAATCGGTTGTCTCAAACAACTGATTAGTTGGATGTGCTGATCTACTGCTTGGATGGAATGAAGTTGTTGTTGATTTTCATGATATTATATGGGCATATTGTGGCATAGTAAATTGCATTTGGGTGTTGGCAACTAGTAATTTTATTTAATATTAAATAACCACGGAAATGTTGCAATTCAGCGTTTACAGCCCTCACTTTTTCTGTCATTGATGGTTATTAGTTGTATTAATTCTGAATTGTGTCATTTAAGAAACTGTGGGTACAGATGGTGTCTCTGTGCTTGTATGAACCTTTGTTTCTGCTTCTGTTTTGCTTCGTCCTGAATATTGATCAAGATGTCACATTTTCAAACCTATAATGGAAATGTCCTTGCGCGCTGTTCCATGTCTTGACAATGAACAGTGAACACGAATTACATATCAGATATTCCTAGTAAAAACTTCTTTGTGTGTTGATCTGCTGCTACTTTCTTTAATTTAACTAATTTGACCAGGGGTGCGTAAACTTAATAAGTAATTTAATGACATTTAATATGTAATTCTTGTCAAATGTTACTTTTCTGTTGAAAATGAGTCAATGAGTTTCTACATAATTGTTTTATTTTGGTTTTTTAATTTCATTTTTAGTATTGTCTTGTGTAAGGATGCCGTACGACTGGTTTTGAAGAAGGAAAATGGCTTTGCATGAGCAATACATTTAATTTGTGCTCCTAACAGTTTGGTCACTCTAGAATCCCTCAGCAATGGGGAGATTATTGTGATGTGAAAAATCCAGCACTACTTAACAAATCCAGTGAAAGGCCCATGCGAATAAATGCAGTTTAACAAGCTCAATTTTGGAGTGAGTGAAAAGAGATTAGAAAGATGGGAATTCTGGCTGAACAGCACAGTGTGGGTCCTTTCCTGCTGCAGAGAGGCAAGTGTGTGTATAATTGTGGTTTAGGAAATGTTGCTTCTGTGATAGACCTGTTTTATGCATATGAAGAAAATGGAAAGAGTTGTGAGGGAGTATTATATGGGTGAAAAAAGGGGTAAACAACATAAGGAAAGAAGGAAGAAAGATAGCAAAAAAGGATAGGAGACTGGTCAGAGTGTGATGCAGGCGCTGTTTGATGAGCTAAATGAAGATTTTTGCCGGCTAGCTCTGAGGCTGACAGGAGCCAAGCTGAGTCCCATTAGCTGGCGTAGCAGGCCTCAGCAGCAGGTGTAATTGAACAGAGTTCTTCAGCCCAGGCCGGGAACGCACAGCCTCCCCCACTTAATGAGAAAGAGAGAGGCAGAGAATGAATCACTGACCGCTAGCGCGAGACACACTCTGTGAAAGGGAAGGAAATTCATTACCGTTTCCCTTTAACGTGGAAAGGTAATTAATGTGACAGCATGTCTTTTTCCACCCCCTCTGTGTGAGCCCAAGTATGTCTCGCTCAGTATGCTGTCCTCCGAAGAAATGCGGAATATTTGTAAGTCATTTGTAGAGTGTTCTTGCTATTTTATGATTCCAAAAAAGAGTACACTGTCTGAAAACTAATTGCCTTTTTTCAGTGATATGTATTGTGAATATTTTGCATTAATACAAAATATTCTCTTTGCTTTGATGACTGAGCCTGGCCTTACTGAAGCTAAATGAATTAGGCTAGTTTGAATGTGGTCTTATTTGTATGTATGGTATACACAGAGAACGAGAGAACTGACAGGGATGGGATTTCTCATTGTCATTTGTACTCCACATTTATCGCTCAAAGTGTAAAGAGTGCTATTGAGTGCACGGGCTGAGATGCCTTTGTTAATGATCAGCAGGACCCTTGAATTTTGAGAGGTTGTTTCACATTCAAATCCTCATTTCACTGTAATGAAATGTATTTGAGATCCTACAACTGGAACAAGGATAGTAACAGAAGCTCCATTTCCCCATTTCAGTTAGGCAAACATTTAGTTATGCATGTTTGAATTGACCTAGAAGGGGAATAGATGACTGATTTTTATAATTAGGATTTTTTGTACCCAGTTTTAACTTGAATTTTTTCCCTGTTTATGCCTAGCTGCCCAGAAACCATATTCTATTAAGGTTTGAGATTGTAGTTTGGTGAGTAGTCTGATCCTGATAGGGGCCCAAACCCCACTGACATGTCGCTGTTTAAACTAACAAGCTTTGCAGAAAGTAAGCTTTTGTATGGACAATAAATATTTTATTTTAGTCCACCATGCTGGGGCTTATTTTGCATTATTCAATTGTGAATCTGATTTGAGGAAATCAGTGAAGCTTGTCATTTTAAGGACTTTTGTTTTTGAGAGGCAGGACCTTGGTGTTAGACAAGCAGCTGGATAGATGTACTCAGGTTTGAAAGTTAACTACTGGGCATCTTCATACGGTGATCCCTTTCTTGGCCACTAAATCTGGTCTGAGTATTTTTGTCTCATCAATAATTTTTCATGTTTTTGGATAAATTGCATTATTTATGATATTTCATACACTGTAAAAAATATGAAACAGAAATGTCAATTTCAACATATTTATTCAGTTCACATTCACTGTCTAACATTTTCCAAAAGTTGTCACCTTTGAAGCCTTAGCTGTGCCCTTGTTCATCACAAACATGTGTTACTGAAATATCAATCAGTGAAAAAGCTTGAAAAGTGTGTTTCCTGTAAAATCAAAGTAGATTATCTAGTCTATTCCCTAATCAAGATGGTCTATTTCCTTTGAACTACAGGCAACATTTACACAAAAGGTTCACGTTATCTGAGACTGAGATCTTATTGGGTAATTCAGTTATGAAGCCCTCCGTTAGAACAGTTTTTCCTAAAATCAGCCTTTCTTAATGTTCAAAACCAGAAATCTCAGTTTCTAACATATCTCCATTCATTAAATTCTACATATTCATTCCTGACCATATATTGAATAATCATACCAGAGGAGTTCTTGATATATTGCTCATAGCTGGATTTACAAAAGATAATATAAAATATAAACATAAGTTAATTGTTTTTTTGGGTTAAATAAACAGTGACATTTCATAATTTTTTAAATAAAAAATTACTATTATTTAAAAAAAAAATTATAAAATATCAGTAGTCAACTGGTGAAAATTGCTTTTTATACTTATTTTTTTAAAAATGACCTCATTCACCTATCATGTCTTACCTTTAGCTTACTATTATTACACACAGTTGTTTGCTTTCACAATCTTATGTTTGTTTTTTAAGTTGACTTAAGCTAAAGATATAAAAAAATGTAAACAAAAGATGTAGGTAAATAACTTTTGATTTTGTGCTATAACATCTCCTAGTAGTTAGGCACTGCTGAGTGTTGACACTTGGTAGGAAGCAAGATCAGCCAATTCAGCCACTTCACACTTGTATTGTAATATTTGCACGCAGTGACCAGAAAGGCAATTAAATTGCTATTGTCATCAATGTTAATATGAGGCGAAGGAAAGACATTAAAAGTAGGACAGTAGGCATGTGCACATGTTAACATCGAAATAGCAGGTAGCCGTTTCTTTCATTTAAGTCTGCATGCGGGGTAGTAAAGTGTCTGAATAATGTAAGCATGTTAGCCAACTCTTAGATGTTCATCTTAAGTGAAGTGTTTCAATTAAAAATAACTCATTTTAAAAGTTAGCAGATTTTAAGGAGTAAAATTTTGTCAAACTAGTGGGATGTCATTACATTTTACATCTGAATAGAACAGGTAATGTGCTGTAATTTCTCTAATGGTTGTGTCATTTGACATGCCTAAATTAATAATAGCCTATTATAAATCTGGTGTTGGCATCATATTGATTGGAGAAGAAGTCATGCCATCCGTCTTATTTCTTTTGTTATTTTTTGTTGATCTGGTGGAGTTCACATCCACACAGCATTAAAGCTGACTCATTTTGCTTTGTGCTGTCAACAGCATTAACAGACTCTGGAACTGAAAGCTTTTCAAACATACTTTTATATTCTAGGCTGTATTTAGATTGTCCACTGTGTCCATAAAGTATAAAAGTTTTGTGGGAGATGAATAATGTAGCCTTTCAAACAAAACTTTCTTTACAGCTTTCTTTTTTTTTTTTTTTTTGTTCAGAGCTGCTGCCACAACAATAAGTCTATCGAACGATGTCTGTCTCATTTTGCGAACTATAGCAACATTTTCCTGAAATTGAACTCCACCACTTGTGGCTCCTGTTACGGGGGTGGGGTTGTTTGTAATTTTGTAACTAAAAAGATTGAGCGTGGTTTGGATAGAGCCAGTGAGTAATGAGAGTTCTTCTGCCGATGGGCTCTGCACACCACCTTTCCTTTTGCCTGCTATTTATTGGAAGGAAATTGACATGCGGTTTGTCAGCATTTGCCGGTTTAGGATTTTTATATTACTGTTTGGCCTGCAAATGAAAGGAGCACTCGAGCATGACGGACATTTTTAATGAGAGTGGTAAAATAACTGGGCTCTGAGGAAGAGGAAGCTGATAAACAGTCTTTTGTTTGGCCTTACTGAAGCAGAGCCTGAAACTCTCTCACAATCTCTCCCCTCCCTCTGCTCTGAATTGGAGCTTTTCTGGTTTGTACGTTTGCCCATCACTGTCAGGTTTTTGTGACCTCGGGAATAGGCTGGTAGATGAAGACTAGGGATTAGCAAGACCTTCCCTTAAGTGATATTAATGTCTCATGGTCACTTTTCAGCAAACCTCATGAAATGTATTGAAAATATTTGGTAGATATGCCTTCCTGATGCATTAGCATTCTCTTCAGCAATGTCCTCCTACCGCCGACACCCCCACCCGCCAAAACGATACCCTCCTTGCCTTGTTATAGATTGTGACCGCCGGTAAGTGATGCATTATTCATACCGGCAGTGTCGTCTGTTGATGGATGGCTGTTTGAGAGGCCTGTCCGTTAACTAAATCAACAAATAAAAATGCAAATTCTCACATTTCGAGAGAGAGCATGGCCGAAGTCCCACCCTATCAACCATCACCCCTTTCTTCCTTCAGTCACTTGTACAGTCTCTCTCTCTATTTTCCCATAGATATGTGGTTTTATATTATGTTACCTTGAGCTAATAAATCCGTTCATAGAAATAAAGAAAATGCTTATATGGTCCTTGAATAGATATGATGCAAATGTCAACCTATCAATCTTTCATTTATGCTTATAAGAGTTAAAAATGATATTTTCATGTATCTGAGAAGTAGCCATTCCATAGTTTTGTAGTTGGTCTATCATTTATTCCTCCTACTATGGTTCAACTCTGTGCGCATGACTGTACGAAGATAAGTCACTTGTCAAGTTTTCATTTCAGTCACTTGTCATGTGTATAATAAGTTAAACATTCGTGTGTTTTGGGAAGGGGTTCCCAACATGAGCTTTCATGATACAGTATTTTCTACAGGTGTTTAGCTTGCGGTCTTTCTTTATGAATGGTTTAATGGCTTTTTTTATACTTAAAGTGTGGAGCATAGGACTTTATGAGACATTAAAAGTTCATACCAACGCAGTTTTCATTACTGGCTCTTGGGGGAAGCATGAAATAGATGTTTTATTTCTCGAGAGACACTTATGCAAAATAAAAAAACAGATTTGTTGATTCTTCTAAGCTTGATTTGACCGAACCATGAAAGGTGGTACCCTTTTTATCAGACCAAATCACCAGAGCTTATGCTGAATTCTCGACCTGCGTATTCTGATGTTGTTTTACACATTGGTTAAAGGGAGAGGGGGCACTTCTCTTTCTCTTATTTTAAAGTATTTTATCCTACTCTAGTCTAATGATTGCTTGTAAATTTAGAGATCTAGGAAATTAGCTCATTCTGCCATTTTATTTTGATGAGCAAGTGTTTAACTTATAACAAGATACGTTTCAATGTATGTGCCCATCTTTGACTACATAGACATGCAGATTTCATGCTTTTTGCTACAAATGATTACAATCATATTAGGGTCAACTGATGATTTTTTTAAAGTAGTTACAATTTGATAGATTTCAGTTAGATTACAAACTAGTATTCGATTATATTCATTGGGCTCTGAAAGAGTAAAATGTTTAGTGGATGCTGGGCCATATACATACATACATAAGTATAGAGAATTAATGTAGTATTTCTTTATAAGTTTAGTTTAGTCCCAATCCTACCTAAGTTTATGAATTAGCATGTGTATTGGCATCTGCAGATAAGTACATGAAAAACATGTGACTGATGTATGGGCCTACAATTCCCATATTGGTCCACCTCTGTTTTACCTTAATAAACGCTTTGCTTTCTACATATTTATGTTGTATGATTTCCCTTTTCCTTCTTTAGAAAATAAGCCACTCAACAAGTTAACCAAAGTTTTTTTTTCAGTAACTTGTGAAAATCCCCTGTTCTAGTTGGGATATTATAAAAGTTTGTGCATTCTTGTGATCATCACAAAACCTCACTAAAAGTGATAGAGAAAATGCCTTGACCAATTTAAACATGTAGAGATGACTAAAGGATGGCTAGTTCCAGGCCTGTTTCTCATATTGAACAATTGAATGAGGTAATTCTGATTGGTTGGATGCACTGTTGTGAGACAGAAGGTTGCATGACTCAATAGTAAAGCCCACCTTGTCTCTGTGCATATTTAAATCACAAGCAGCAAATGACAATGATGCAGAATGCCAGAGGTGATAATCCCATCTGTGCCTGGTTTACAGTTCTGTTCGAGGCAATACAAATCTGACATACTTCTATATACTCCATGCTTTTTACATTCTACATATTCTACTGCATTTAGTGGCTCAGTGGGAAAGTGTACCTATTTACTTGTGTATATACACAAATACATTGTTATTGGCTTTTTTTTTTTTTTTTTTCAAATATCAGAACAAGTAGTAAGTCCATGCATGCTGTTACCACTATGGATGCACTGACATGTTAGACTTATTTTAAAATAGATTTGAATGTAGTTTTTCCTCAAAGATCTACACACAGTACCCCTTAATGATAAGGCAAAAAACAACTTTTTAGAAAGATGCACAATTTTTTTTTTTATTGCCAACAGCTTGTTAATCCAGTGTTTTATAAGTATTCACAGCCATGGCTTAATATTTTGTTGAAGCACCTTTCGCAGCAATCACAACCTCTACAGACAATTCCCTGGACTTTACTCCTTGGTTTCTGGTCTGATATGCACTGTCAACTGTGAGACCTTATATAGACAAGTGTGCACCATTCCAGATGATCTTCAATCAACTAAATTTACCACAGGTGTAGAAGCTTCTCAAGGATGATCAGTGGAAATCGGATGCACCTCAGCTCAATTTTGAGTGTCATAGCATAGGGTGTGAATACTTATGCACCTATTGTGTTTAAATGTTTACATTTTTTATAAATTTAAGAAATGTCTGAAACCATGTTTTTTTTTATGGACCATTATGTGTAGATGTTCTAAAAGAAAACTATAAACAATCTATTTAAAAAATAAGTCTGTAACAAAATGTGGAAGAAGTGAGGGGGTGTGAATGTCCCAATTCGTTTTTTTCCTACATTCCAGATGTTTTTAAGTTAAATAGAACTGAAAAATGTACAGTAATAACACAATCAGATGTATAATGCCATATATATTATGTGTTTTGCTTTCTTGTTTTTAGAAACATTTTTGCTGAGTTATCTTCCATTTTTCCTGCAGGTTGAATTTGTCTATGGTTGAGCTGTTGGACATATTCAGCCCCATTGGAAACCCTGGCAGAAGCAGGAGCAGCCCTGTTGTCCACAGGAATTTCACTGCCTCTCGGCAGCCTTTCAGTGCTGTCTGCCCCCCTCACAGGTCCCTGCTTTCTACCCCAGGCCAAAGCCAGCAATCACAGCAGGACTTGGAGGAGAGTCAGATTCTGGAAGACATTTTTTTCATCTGCTGAAAAGTGAGCATAGTGACTCACTGTGACTTTGACGAGAGTTTAGTAAGGCTGTTAATTCTGTACATGCAGCTTAGTTCTTGCTTTACAGCTAGCCACAGGGCACAAATACGCTTCAGTGCTTTCTAATCATTCCTGTTCTTCTAATGCCTCTTTCTATCATTGGTCTTAAATTGGTTTTATGATGCCTTTGTAAGTGTCTTAATTTTCAGATTATGCCAAAGTAATTATGGCCTTTGTGACTTCTCTTGTTTTTGAATGGCTTCATTTTTTAAAATGTAATTGTAATAAACATGTATTTATTGAGTAGCTCTCTGTTGTTGTTGTTGTTGTTGTTGTTGTTGTAGTTGTTGTTGTTGTTGTTGTCATTATTATATGGTCTCCCTGATCCAAGATAAGTGAATAGTATTACTCGGGCAAAAATTGCAGATATATCCCTCTTCTGATGCTGATTCTGATATTGAAACTTTGAAACACCTGATACAATCCTGTATTTCTTCCTTAACATCTGCTAAAGCTAAGGTTTAAAATGAAGCTGAACGTTTTAACTAAAACTTTTTTGCTTAAGCATCTAAAGGTAGGCTGTCATACTACTCAAGTACTCTACTACCAGCTGGAAGGGATACACAGCTAACATGACCTCATAATTTGAATGTGTGCTATTTAAGACTGTATTTGTTACTGGGTTGGATCAGATTTATTCAGTAACTGATCAAACATTTTCGACTAATATCAGTCTGATACCAATACTTGGTATCGGATCAGTGTTGTTTAGCAATATTAGGTTGTGATGTAATAATTTGTGTACTAGCAAATTCCCTTATATTTTGTTTGAAAGAAATATTTGGACATTTAACATACAATCTGTTGTAACTAAAACATTGTACATTATTTGTGATTATTTTTTTAGTTTATCAGAAAGAACATGAGAATTGTAAAATGTGAAATGTCCATGCAGAAGAAGTTTACTCTGGTTTCCCAGCCAGCATGGTGGCTTTAGTTGGCCCTTTGAACCTTTTGTTGAATATGAATGTAAGTTACGTGAGGATCCTGTGATGCCACCTAACACAAATAGCGCTTGTGTAGTCCCTTCGTTTGAAATGTCTTCTGTCTACATCGGCAGAGGCATCAACCCGTGAAAAGAACAGAGGGATAAAACACCACATAAAAAAGCTAGTATAAAAACACAGCAGGAAATAGGGGAGGCATAACGCTGGTTTATTCTAGACTGTGCTTTATTATTGGGCTAAGCTGAGACGCATCATTCAGTAAAATTACAAAACGAGAGTCCAGGGAAATGCGCAGTTCAGAGGTACAGGGCAGGAGCAGTTAAAGCACTCTGACTGCCAATAGCTCTCTCTCATTGTGATGGACTTGGCAATAATCCACACGACACCCAGCACTCTCGACAAAATGTCTAAAATATTGTTCATTTTTTCCTTTCTCCTTTTTTACTTTTTCTTTTTTCTTTTTTTCTTTTTTTTTTTTACTTTACAGCTCGGCCTGTGGCCTCCCATTTGCTACTCCCTTGTACTTCAGACTGTTTTGAAATAGTTATAAATCTGATGAGGAATGCTTTTGCAGTCTGAGCGGCTGAGATGACGGATGGATTAGTGCAGATTGTTTTTTTGTTAGTTTTCAGTTGGAGAGGTGGAATTACATGTGTGAGAAAAGCCTAGAGCAGATCTCAGATCAGCGGAATGATTAGAACAGTAGACGGTTCAAACAGCAGAAACACAACATCAGTCGTAAGCATGTTCTACATTCTCAAGTAGAGAGTAGTTGTAGACCCTGACTCTGCCAGTAGCATTGTTCCATTGTGTCCCACAATATAAAACATGTAAAAAAATAGATATTTAAAAATGGCTTCATTTGAAATGTCAAACACATACTCTTATGTTTTATAAATTAAAAGAACAATAAAATTAATTAAAAATAATACTGGGAAAGCAATTCTGTTGATACACTGCAAAAAGAAAAATGCAAAAAAAAAATTCAATTAAATAAATACACAAATAAATAAACAAATAAGCATGTTGGCAACACTTCAGATTATGATACATGTTAATTTTTTTTTCCAGTTGAATTCGATGCCCTCCTCATCTATACTTGGGCCTTGCACTCACTAACCATGCTAATGACTACTACAGTTCACCTGGTTTGATTCATCACCAGATTGCATTTTTTTTTTTAAGACTTTTATCATAACTTAAAGTTGAAAGATTCATAATCATCCAGTCCTTGTAGATAGAAGTAAAAGTCCTATAAAATATGCAAACCTATATACAGAGCCAAAAATAAGAAAAAAGAAGAAAAAACATTTACAGTATATTCATTAGTTTATGTATATATTTATATATATAATAAAACTTCTGCTCTGTTTCTTGGTAGTTTTGTCAACCATACATTTTCAGATCATGTAAACAATTGTTGCTGAAACGTCGGATAACAAAGGCGAAAAGTTGCATGGGTGTGAAGAGACAGGGTGAGAGGGACAAGGAGAGTCTTGTCGGCAGAAAGCGAGACATAATGAGAGAAGACGTGCAGAGACGAAGCAAGGTAGGCATTCCTAATACAGTTGTTTTGAGTAATAGCGAGCTTTCTTGGCGTACCTGAATGACTATGAGTTGGAGAGGTCTAGAATATAGAATGCAACATTCTTGGAGTCTGTCTGCAGGTAAAATAAGTTCAGATTTTACATCTTGAGTTCCTTCCAAAATGAAGCATGTTTGATTACTCTATTCTCAGTGTACAGACACTTTACTGTGGCAGTAAAGTGATTCAACCCAGTTCCAGAATTAATATTTACAATATCATCTGTATAGTACAGCAGTTCAATGCAAAATATGACCTAACAAAAATCATAAAAGCTTCTTACCTTCTAAATAGCAATTATCTAGAAATTCAAAACTCTAACTCCCAACCTTAGCCCTAATACCAAGCAAAAGCTATCCTAGCAAAATACATTTGAGCTCTTTGAGCAGCACTTGTAAACACACTGTCGATGTAGGGTGAAACGATACCATTGCAAAACGTGTACATAATGCCCACTTAATTGTAACCCCAAGTGAAATGTCCCTTGGGTTGAGAGCGAGTACGCCGGAGCAGATGACAAGCATGTCAGCTTTACAGATGTTTCATGTCGACGGATGTTTTGAAGGCTTACTTGCAGTAGCTGTAAGGTTTGAGAAAGAGTGGTGCCTCTGCGAGTTTGACATCATCATAATGAATGGCGTTTAGCAGTGTTCGGAGCACAGTGCTGATGTCGGAGGCGCCAGGTGACAAATCACACCTGAGCCTGCTGGCGACCCGACGCTACATGCAACTAACTCAGGAGATCCAAAGTGGGGAGCAATATTGTATATACTCCTGTGGGGTTTGGTAAAATTGTACGTCGCGTGTATGTTTGCAGAGTACACCGGAGAGGCAAACATGTCAAAGATAACACGAAGATTTCTGTCTTATCCCCTGTGGAAATGATCCTGATTCTCTTAAGCCTGATTCTTCTTTAAGCTCTCGGATGAGAGGAGGCCTTTTTGCATTTTTCAGTAGCAGAGTTATGCACATATATACATCTGTTGATAGCCACGCACAGTTGCGTGTGTAAGTCTTTGTGTGTATGTGTGTGCGTGTATGTGTGTGTGTATGTGTATGTGTGTGTGTGTTGGCATACATGTTTTTCAGAAAGGAATGACTGCAGTTCAGGAGCTGCCAGATATGAGACTTCTTCCATCTGTTAAGTCCAAGCAGAGCAGTGAGTTCAAACTCCAGCTAAAATCTACAAAAAAATTACAGTTCTACGTATTGAATAGCTGGTTCTATATATACATACATATAAAATATATGCATATAAATACATATATGTTTGGGATTAATATCGTATGTATCCATATATATATACGCCAGACATGTGCACATATATGAATACATATTCCTCCAATGTTTTGCAATACATATACATATTATTATATGTACGGTAAATATAAACAGGTTTGTATAGCTCAAACCATTTTCCATGGTTTCTTTACTACAAGTTCAGGATGTTGAGATAGAAAAGGTAAGGCTGTGATATGGAACAACCCTCCCCCCTCCCCATGCACCCATCATCCTACTGCGGACAGAATGAGAAGAGGAAAGAAAAATAAACTTTTTTTTTTCCATCTCAAATAACTGTAAACTAGCGAAGTGAATGGCCTCTGTGGGCCATACTGAAATTGTTTTGCCAGTATTCAAAAGCATATCAGCAATTTATATGTATGCATTTATACATATATTCATATATATATTCTACTTATACATATCTGTTTTTTTCTTTTTGTAAATACAACTCTTTAAACCGATTGGCACAGCAAAAGAGATGCAGTGGTCTGAGTATGTTACAGCTACAAGTTTTTTTTTTCCCATTGTCATTAAAAAGGTTTGGTCTTTTGGTCCCTACACAACTAAGGAATGACAGATAAGCCTCCCAGGGGGACTGCAGCTGCGGCTCTTTGTGGCAGCTGTCCCCCCAGAACGGACAGGCACTCCGAGTTAAAGATGGCCATCCCCAGACCACAGCGAGCTTTGTGTCCTGAAGTGTAACGTCCTTCCAAAGGTTTCTCTCTTCCAAAAAGTTTGTTGGTGTTTTGTTTTTTTTTGTTTTCCTCTAAAACAGTTCCTTTAAAAAGTTTCCTTAAAGACGAGTGTCTTATTACATAATCCCCCCTCCCCCTAAAAGTTCTTGATTTCAAAAGTGTCATTTTCCCCCCTCTTTAATGTCTTGTTCTTGGGGTCAGTTTCTTCTGAGGCTCTTTTGAGGGGCTTAAGTTTGTTCTTTTTTAGTTAGTTGTTGTTACTTAGTTGGTCTTTTTTCCTGTATGATCTTCCATGTGGTTCTAGATGCTATAATCAATTGGGCAGGCTGTGGAGACTCAGAAAGGGAGTCCATTTGTCCAATATGATTGTGGAAAGCAGAGGCTCTCCCGAGGCCCTAAAGGTCCACTGAGCTTCCTGGTGTGTCATGCGCCCGTGGCCTTTTCACATGTCCCACACACTTATCGCTGCACGTCCACACCGTCCTTTGTCCTTTTGAGTTTCTTTTGTGTTTCGTTAACGTTTTTCATGTTGTCAGCATGTGTTCCAGCTCTATAAAACCTACAGAAAGAAGCAGAAAAACAGCACAAATTGATCGCATGTTCTTTCAATGGCTGGAAGATAAGAAACTTTTAAGATGCAGCAGTTATTGAGCAGAACTGAAACAAGCTGTCTGATAAGTCAGGCCTTTTCTGTGCTGTTGTGAGAGCCACACCGTGAGGTCTATTGCGGCGTCGCAGCAGAACACAGCCTGGAATGCCTCACTAGCTGTGTAAGTAGGTAATAACTCGGCCCAGTTAAAGGCATCTGCAGGGTAAATTAATGACACAGCATTGATTCTCCATCATCATTTAGATGAGGGCTTGAGAGACAGGGGGAGAGACAGAGAGAGAGAGAGAGAGAGAGAGATACATGTACACCACAGAGAGGAGTAATCTTATTCCCATCACTGCACTGGAGAGAACATTCTTAAAGAAAGGAAAAGGTACTTCACACACTGCTGCCTCTTTAGTAGCTTTTTTCACTTGGATCACATATTTCTCAAACATAACTTCTCAAGTAGCTCATATGCTGAATATTGTCACTGTTAAAACAAACCCTCGTCTCTGAACAAGTACTGCGATAAAGTAAGGAAAAACTGTTATGACTTATAGATTCCTTTTTTTTTTTTTCCAATACTGGTGTGCCCAGTCCAGATCTAACTTGAATCTAACATTCATATGCCTGAAGCTGTCTAGCCACCACAGTTTGGCTCTCGTCAAAGTTGCTCAGATTTTTTTTTGCTCCCAAGAACTGACTGTTCACTTGTTGCCTAATAAATATCCCACCCCTTGACAGTTGCCCTGGTAACAAGATATTCAATGTTATTTACTTCACCTCTCAGTGGTTTTTATATTGTGGTTGATTGGTGTATACAGTAGAGTCAATGGGTACTACTCCTCCTCAATTGTAGCCTCTCACTCTCGTTTATCAAGGTTGTGGATTGTTGTTACAGCGGAGGCTCCTGAAGTGAACTGGAGCTTTCCTCTTTGCTGTTGATTTTGTTAGTTTGGTGTTTGTTGATTTATCCATTTCTCTCTAATGAATACAGTCCAGCCCAGTCTTTTGAAAGTGCTGTTTTAACAGTCATATAAAAGCTGTATTTTGAGAGGGACAGCTACAATTGCAGATATTTACACTGCATGAGCAGCTGAGCTTCACCCTGCAATGTTATGGGCACCCTAAAGAATTGTTATATATGTTCTGTGTTAAATTAATATCAACACATTTAATTTAAACAGAATATTATAACAAACAAGAAAACCTGTTTATGATTGTTTTTCAAAAAATACATTTTCTTAAAATATATTATTGGCATGCACAAGAAATGTGACAGTAATTTGCATACAGCTGCTGCTTTGTCTTCAAACGCTACTGAAGTATACAATGTTTATGCATACTGCAAACGTAAGAGTACACAGTCTTCTTTTTGACCTGTTATTCCCTGTGTGCTGCAGTGGCCTTCACCCCCAGGGTGAGGGGCATATGGAGGCGGGGCTAATATGGACGGTTGGCATCCTTTGGCCGTTTGAGCTGCACTTTGAGTCTCTTCATGCCGATCTGGAAGCCATTCATAGACTGGATGGCAGCCTGGGCACTGCCTGGGTTATCAAAGCTCACAAAGCCTGAAGATGATGATGAGGAAGAGAGGGAGGGAGGGATGGAGACAAAGACAACAGGTTAGCCCCAGGGGAACAAGAAGAAAGGGCGAGAGAATGAAAGGACACGCATGGATGTCGAGTCAGTGGTGATTATGAAGATCATGATAAACAATGACAGGAAAAAATAAACAGAGGAGAAGGAAAGTGAAAGAAATAGCGACACAATGATTTATATGATGAGCCATCACATCCATGACACAGCAAGAGGGTAAAGAGAGGTGAAACGGAGAGAGGAACGTCAAACACAAAGTTACTTGAGTCACGTTACCTCAGAAGAAACATATTCCACATTCAACAGCTATGCACAAAATCAGTCCATACAGCACAACAGTGTACACATATCAATATCAATATGCAACAACACAGCAACATGCAACCCTACAAACCAAAGGAAAGTTAATCAGCCCTCGCTTACAGATATAGATAGAATCTCTTCCAGCATCTGTGTATCATACAGGGCTTTTACAAACCTGTTGCCATGTGGTACACAGAGCATATTATAATGTTAAAAATGTGAAAATCAAGTGGAACAGGATTGTTTGAAATAGAATAAATTCGCAGCCTTAATTTTATCCATAAGAAACATTTTGTGTGTCATTCATGTAATAATTTGATGTAATAAGGGTATGATTGGGATTTTGGTTTTGGGGTTTTTGGAAGTGAGGTACAAAGTTTGGGGGGTTTGAATTTGGAGGTTGTGGTGGGTTGGGGTCTTGAGGTGGGGATTTGAAGATTGAGGTTTGAGATTTTGAGGTTAAGGCTGGAATAAAGGTTGAGGTTTAGATTTTTGGTTTGGGATTAATTTGCGGGCTGAGCAGGGATTTAATATTGATTTGGCTTCTAGTGGGGTTTAGGGGTGGGGTAGGGTTTGGAAGTGGATTAGGACATTGGGGTTTGGTGTGCTGGGGTAAAAGTTAAGGTCGGGAGTTTGGGAATAGGATTTTGATTTGCCATTAGTGTGGGACTTATAGTTTGAGGTTAAGGGTTAAAGTTAGAATGGAGATCAGGGTTTAGGTTAATTTGAATTTTTTGGGGGGATGTGAAGGCAGGTTGATTTGGCTTGTTGGTGGGGTTCGAGTTTTGGGTGGAGGTGGAGTTTGGGTTTGGGGATTGGGGTTTAGTGAAGTGAGGTTTATGTAGTAATATAGTTTGGGGATTGAAAATTAGGAAACATCCTGCGATGTTTTAATTGCGACAAGTCACCATCTCATGATGAATATGTTGGTTTTGTATGTAATTAAACTGCCTTCACTAGTGACGTAAATAAATAATCACATTTATCTAAATCTGGTATTCTGTGATTCAGCAGGACATCCAGCAGTCCTAAAAACGAGAATTTTAAATCAAGAAAAGGAAAGGTACGTCTACAGAGTAACACTTGGATCTATTTTGTCATTGAAATTATATGATGGCCTTACTATTACTGTATCACTGCTAAGCTTCAAAGCTAAAGGTTTGAGCATATTCTTCTTTCAGTCTTCCAGACCTAAGCTACTTCAGTCATTTCAGCTAGGTCAGCATTTCAGCACTTCATGTCCCAGTGAAGCCTTTCAACTGCTTCCCACTAACTGTAGAGCTTTATATTAAGTTCAAATCAAACAGTGCCGTGTTCATTCATGCATATACTGCCTCTGATAAGTGAGGAACCCACTGGAGCTGGAGATAGTATTAATTAGAATACAGAGCCTCATTTTTGTCATAAGTAGGACACATCAAACACATCTCGCATCCCTCAGCGAATTCCACTCTAATGTCCCTCACTGATCACCGTGCAAAAGGCACTGTCCTATATCCTTGCCAGTCTTTTTCCTTTCTTTTTTCTTTTCTATCTACAAAAAGCTTTGCTGTGGTAGAGAAATGAAGTAAAACATTAATAGTGAGAGAATAAGAATGATAGTAATCTTTACGTTTTTATCATTATTACCCACCAAAGCATTTACTTTGGTTTGTCGCCCGATCCACAAACACTTTGGAGGAGATGACATTACCGAAAGGTAGGAACATCTGCATGAGCTCGCCATCCCCAAACTCCTGAGGGAGGTGATAGATGAACAGGTTACAACCCTCTGGCCCTACAGAGAGAGAGAGAGAGGGAGAAGGAGAAGAAAGAAAAAGAGAGAAATGAAACAGGGAAAAGGGAATGCAGAAATATAAAATGAAGTTCTATCATATGTGAACAGCACAAAATTCTTCCTCTGTATTTAACCCATTCACCAAGTGAAGCAGAGGGCAGGGCTTGCTCAAGGGTACCTAGAAGGTGCTTAGCAGTCTTGGGAATTGAACCCATGACTTCCTGACCGCAGGGAAAACGCCCTAACCACTAGGCCACCAGCTGCCCCACATGTACAACACTAATGTTATCAGGCATAGTTTTTTACTTTCTCTTATATGAAAAAGGCTAGAGAAATGTAATTAAATGCTTTAATAAAGAACAAAAGCATTTTTTTTTTTACTGTGGCAGCCACTGGAGGGAGGCGAAGTCACAAGCACATTGATAATCATGTTGCATTTACAATTTGGTTGGTGCCCAGTCATTAAATCAGTGAAGTGAAGTGTTGCAGTAACGATACAGCTCAAATACTATAGCAAACAGCAATATAGCTGACTCAAATTACTTTAGATAACTGATTTTTTTTAGGTATCCATTATGAATAACAATGGCTTAAATGTCCAGTGAACAGATTAACCAACAGAATGTCCACCCTTGAAATTATGTGGTAAGTCTGACAGGTTGAGTGGAGTGAGTAATAGAAACAGCCTCACCTTCTCTTTGTTGCTGGGGGATAATGGGTGGAGGCTGTGGAAAGGCCTGGCTGATCTGTCCATATGCAGCTGGGTAGGCTGCTGAGACACACACATATGCCAGTGTTTCAGAAGATACATTTAATCACACAGTGCTTTGTTTTTATGTATGACACAGGACACAGGAACATCATTTTATATCCATCTACTTTATGTCTATACCTACACTCATCTATTTTATCAGCTTCATTGTTCATGTAGACACACTTTGTGGTTTACGGTTACAGATTACAGTCCTTCTGTTTCTCTGTATCATTTGTAGCTATCCCTCTAACCTGTCCATCAATGGTCAGGACCACCCAGTGAGCAGATATTATTTGGGAGATGGATCATTCTCAGCACAGCAGAGACACTGATGGACTACAGTCTGTAACTGTAAACTACGAAATGCACCTATATGGTCAGTGGAACGGATAAAATGGAGAATGAGTGCAGATACAAGGTGTATGTAATGAAGTGCCTTGTCAGTGTGATACAAAAGTGTGTGTAATGATGTGTCTTGTCAGTGTGAATATACGGCGCTTTACTTTACAAAGCCAGAGCCATTTTGTTGGTCCTGTTAGCCCTGTTTTTCCTGCCATCCTTCCTAAAGTCAGGATTTGTTTTTTTATTCAAGAAGAACAAAACATATTAACAAACTGTCTGTCATCACACTCACTGCCCAAACATATGGCCATGTGTTTAAAGTCAGTGACTACTATAAACTGAGAATAAGCATGCATGTGAACACACACAAACAAGCACATAAAACTGTCAGAGTGACAGACCTGCATACTGCTGGACTCCTGCATAAGCCTGCTGAAGAGGATCAGCAGCTGTCGGACTCTGGGCTATAGAGAGAGAGAAGAGAGAGAGAGAGACAGAGAGAGAGACAGACAGACAGACAGAGAGACAGGGGTAATAGACAGGTCAGAAAGTGAAAAGCACTTTGTGGAGAGCGCTGACTGCGTTTGTGTGGGCATGAAGCTCAGAGTCAGTGAGTTCATCTCTCTCTTTCTCTCTCTCTCTCTCTCTCTCTCTCTCTCTCTCTCTCTCTCTCTCTCTCTCTCTCTCTCT
>JBBIGA010000022.1:13388128-13397570 GCA_037576975.1 Alestes dentex | reverse complement strand
CACACACACACACACACACACACACACACACACACACGCACACGCACACGCACACGCACACACACACACACACGCACACGCACACGCACACACACACGCACACACACACACACAAACAAATTCTGCCTCTCTTTCTCTCAATCTTTCTCATCCTGTTATCAGCATAGAGACTGTTTTCTGAATGAAAGCTGTATTTTGTAATATAAATGCCTTTTCTGTAACTGGGTCTAGGACCAACATGAATACTTAATAAAGCTTAACTACTCAGGTAAAAACATAAAAATAAAATCAGTTTAAATATACCTTTTTGATTGTTTGGCAAAGATTGGTAGCAACTTGAATTATTTTAGTGCATTATGTGAATAATTTTAATGAAATATTTTGAAAGTCTTCTAAGTTAGTTTTTTCTAGTAGTCATTTTTTGAATCTTTGAAAAATAATAAATAATCTGTTTTTGTTATCATTAAGTCCGTTTTTTGTGTGGCCTTGAAAATGTAAAGATTAAATTACTCAATTGATCATCAAAAATACACAGTATTTGATTACAAATATATTTATGGCCTTTAAAGTGCCAGAACATCTGATTAGTCATCAAAATAACTGATGAATTACTTGATTATGATCATCTTTTTGCCATAAAAGTCATTAAATACCAATTTCTTAATCATTAAAATACTTAATTAATCAATGAATGGACTTCTATGTGGACCAGTAAAATATCCCCAATGACAATAAAAGTTCCACACACACACACACACACACACACGCATACATGCATTCACACTTTTCCATTTTTCCAGCTCCTTGTTTCTCAGTGAGCCGATATCGTCTACATCTCTATTTATTCGGCCTGTTCCACGTTGCTGATGAAGTGTGCCATGTCCAGCACAACCACACACACACACACACACACACACACACACACACACACACGCACAGTCATACACACCTATCCTGCTGCCTGCCTGCCTGACTGGATCTGATTAGCCTCTACCCAGCCCTGCTATATATCACACAATGAATAATGAAAACTCAGACATGTGGCCAAGCACAATGCTACATTACCATAAGCACACAACCCTACAACATCTCGCCCCAGCATTAGACATACTGTACTTATCCTTCCTGAGCACAAAATAGACACACACACACACACCTGAAAACAAACACAAACACAAGCTTTCATACAAGCTCCAATCTTACAAATACAGTCATACATATGCATTTAAACAACCCCAAATTATGTGAATTGTTGATTTTCTAGCTAAACATTAGCACACCTATTCTACTGGAAACAAAAATTTAGACATAACAATTTTCTGCAAAATTCAGAGCATGATTTCTATTGATTTGAATTTAACACACTAGAGAGAGATATGATATAAATGATAAAAGACACCATAACTGTTTACAAGCCATATTTTATTTTAATATGTTTTGTTTTCCAATATATTAAATTCAGCAAATTAACTGTTATTAAAATGCATTAAATTTTAATTTGCCAAAGTGTGTTTTCTGTTCTTATTTTAACTTAGTAGATAATACTTCATTATGCTCACAGTCCTGTTTTGTGAAAAGAGGAACTTTTTTGCCTAAATAAATGATAGATACTTACTTAATAAACTGCAACTCAGGAATTTATCTGCTTGCAACAAATGCATACAGTGTAGTAGCATGAAACTTTTTGCCTTTGCACTATGTTGCACCCGTGTGTGTGTGTGTGTGTGTGTGTGTGTGTAGGTGTGTATGAGTATGTGTGTGTGTGTGTGTGTGTGTGTGTGAAAAAGAGAGCGTGTGAGTGTGTGTGTGTGTGTGTGTGTGTGTTTGAATATTTTCAGCACTTTAAAGGGTGAAGCCATTTATCACTGAGTTTAAGATTAGGTTTAGGGGGAAATTTTTAACATATTGGTAATATTACTTTAAATAAAAAAAGTAAATAAAGGGGGGGGTGGGGGCATCTGAGTGAGTGCACGTCAAAGATATAGACCAGCACTGTAGATCAGGGGATCCATTTACTGACCACCCTTGCACAATAAAAACTCCACAAAGCCAATTATCTTTAACGCAGCTCCGGTCACTCAGCTCTAAAAGCCTCCCCTGTTACCTCCTATCCTCTCCACTGATGAGTAATTAAAACACTGTCTGCTTTAAATCCTCACAATGAAAATGATCTTGGCTCCTTTTTTTTAGCAGTATCGAAGCACTAAGATCATCACAATGCAGCCAAGCGAGATTCACTTTGAAGACACTCTTTCACTCTCTCTTGCATGGCTCAGAGGGCTGTAACATTTTGCTGAACATTTGAAAAAATGTGGAAAAAATTATATGTGCCAAGTGGAGTTATATTCTCCAGCAAGGTGAAGCTATTTAGTTAAAAACACAGATATCTATGTAAACCCAGCAACATTTACAGTGGAGACCCCTCTCTGACAGGTTAGATTTCAGGCATGTTGGTTACAGATCACCTTAGAACTTGTGGATGTTTTATTGGTCTTTTCGACAGCTACTGAAAGGAAAAGTTTACGTTTAAATAAAGGAATTTATCCTTCAATAAAGATGTGCAATGGCCCTTTTTAAGATGTGGGAGTTCAGCGCAGCATACGCATTTCTCTGTTACATTAGAGTGAGCTGTCAAATCAAGCCAAAATACCAAATCTCCTTGACAGCTTTAGGCCAAGACTGAAGCCTGTTGCCTAAATCACTGAACTGGTGGGCGCATTCCAGTCAATTACATCAAAAACTGCTCACTGTCCAAATAGGTATCTGAAACAAGGCCAAGTGTGGTTGACGGACAGCGCTCTCTCTGAATTGTACGTACTATGACAGCTCATCTCCCCATCGCACACACACACACCACGTCTCAAATGCTTAAATATTTAACACGCAACACAACAGCACTTAGATGATGCAACCGCTCTGAAAACAGAGCCTATTTATTTCTCTAAAGAGCCCTTGTCACTACACTGCTGAGCTTTCAGACATTTGAATCAGAATGGTGATCCAGCAGCTTCACATGACTGGGCTGAGAGAAGCGGAGAGGCCTTCAGGCTTTTCATCTCTTCAACTTTTAAAATGCAGATTTTTCCATTTTAAATATATGAGAACACAACACAGCTGCTGAGTGAAACATGAATCTTTCAGCGACAGGATTTTTCAGAAGCGCTGCAGGAGCCATGTGGATTTCTGCAGCATTTGCATACTTTTGGAGTTTTACAGTAAATCTGACATAGGCAGATAAAAACGCCTACGTGCTGCGCTGCTACAAGTATGACATCACTTCCTCATCTTCTTCCTTCTTCACCCTTGCTCTTCTCTAACTACTCCCATAGTTACTCCTACATGCTCTGATATGACATGCATGTTTGACAGAGAGCGATAGCAATTTCCTGAAAGGGTTTGGTGGATGGCAGATAGTGGGAGGTGTCGGATTAAGTGTTGCACCTCAGCGTGCAATCCTTATAGCACAAAAATAGGAATTGGTCTTTGAAAGCACTTCCAGGTCGGCACTTGGAGGGAAAGAGAGGCGGTTTCATTGTGACCCAGTTCAGCCAGCAGTCCTGGGTTGTGGAACTTAATAGGCGTCCTCTATCTCGACAGTTCAAACCAGTTCCTTCACACATATATGACCTTACACCACAAAAATGACATTAATTAAGAAAATAAATGCATGCATGAAATAACTACATGAATGAAATAAATACATTTAATAAATACATAGGTAAATGCATATGCCAAAACTGCTTATTTGGAGATGAAGAACCACTTAGGGAAAGAGTGAAAGAGTGGACTGGTTGAGGGTCCCTGAGGACCTATTTGGAAACACTGCTTTGAAAACACTCCTTTCAATGGTTCTTTAAAGAGTCACTTTTGTAAATTAGATGTGTGAGTGTGAAAATCCTTAGAGTTTAATGTCTTTCCACATAATGTAAAAGTTCAATAGCAAGCCAGGAACTCACCAGGGAACTTTCAACACCGCATGCATCCTAGAAACAAGGGACATAAGGAGTTGATGTCTGTTTCTATTTTTAAACACATACTCTTCACAATCAAGGTGCCATAAAGCGTTATTTTCGTGAAGAACCATGTTTGGTGACTTAGAACACCTAGGACAGAGGGAAAATGTGATCCCCTGACAAACTCTGCCATGAAGAACGTTTTAATCTTTTTTCCCAAACATGGTTCTTTGGGGAACCAAAATTGTTTCTTCTGTAACATCACTCAAAGAATCTTTTGTTTCACCTTTTTTTTTTTTTGAGTGAAACATGATGTTAAGATATAAAGCACTGTTAATACCTTAGGGAATATTAATTAATGCCCTTATTAAATTATTTCATACTTTATTTCATTTATTTAACATTTGTGTTTAATATGAAAAGCCGTAACAATTTACAAAATATTTTATTTTTCTTTGTTCGATCCAATAAATGCGTCAGTAACAAAGGCACATGTTTTCAAATTATCCAAGCAATGACAGTTTGAATAATAATAATAATCTAATAAACACAGGGTGTTCAGACAAGCTCTGTTCAAGTTGCTATCTAGTATTGTTATACTTTTATTGTCAGCATCAAAGTCAAACTTCTAATATTCTGAAAACCCAAATACAGACGGAACCCCCTACATACTCCCCAGTCTCCTTTCCACCTCTGTCCTCTCGTCTCTGGCATCACCTAGTCATCGCTCAGGGTGAGTAACTATCTCTCCACCTGATGGCCGACCCCTGTGGCAGTCCCCTCCAATAATAATGGACAATAGCTGGGCTGCCACCTTCCCTACTATCCGACTGAAAAATGAGCTTGCTCCGCCGGCTGCATATTTACATATGTGTTAGTGGCGTCCCGCTTATTTATCTTTGCTACTCTGTGGTGTTTCATATCGAGAGGCAGGTAGGAGGGAGTGCCATTACTAGGTGCGACCTCCACTGTGACACATGTTGCCTCCTGCGTAAACAAAATGCTCCACATTGATCATGCTGCATCGCCAGAGTAACAGAGGTGGGTAGGATGGGGAACACAGTTGAAAAGAGTGTCCAAGAGGGACTGAAAAAGGGGGAAAGAGACAGAAAAAGTGGGAGAGGATTCTGGTTGGGCCAGAGGGGAAGGGCAGATCCAAACCCAGCAAGAAAAAAAGGTAAAAAAAAGAGAAGCGCTGTTTGCACGGATGATGCAAGAGGAGTGAAATCGTGTGGCCAGAAACGAGAGCTGAATTAACACCAAGCCGCAGGAGAGAAAAACACCCAAGCCTCCCTTCTGCCTCTCTCTCTCCAGCAAGGACGACCAACTGTCTCTACAAAAATCCTGCCCCTAACGAACACTGTTACAGCAGAACAGCAGAAAAACACGGGGCTAATCCGACAGATTTTTTTGCCCTGTGATATTCTTCCTTAATAATGCATTGCTGTGGTCTAAAACATTCTCTCTGTTGCATTTTTCAATTATTTACTTGTTTGGACCCTGACTATCTGTAGGGCTTATATATTCATCAAAAAGACCTAGCATATGGCATACAAGTCTCATGCTCTGCGTGCTGATGCTCCACTGTTCTGAGACACAGATAGCAGAAACTAAAGCTGATGAAGCTCAGACTTATAAAGCTCAAGTTGATAAAGCTCAGGTTGAGAACACTCAAGCTTACTTAAGCTCACTCTGATGAAGCCAAAACTGATGAAGCTCAAGCTAATGAAGCACTGACTGGTGAAGCCGAGACCAATTAAGTTCTGGGTGATTAATTCAGGTTATTTAAGCTTTGGTATGTGAAACTTGGGCTGATGAAGCCTGACTGATGAAGCTAGAGTGAATGGAGTTCTGATGAAGTTCTGGCCAACAAAACCTGGGCTAGTGAAACTTGTACTGATGAAGCTCAGGCAGATAAAGCTCTGACTGATGAAGCTGCGACTGTGTGAAGCTCATACTGATTACACTTGAATCTCAGGCAGATGAAGCACATACTGAAGAAGTTCCCTTCAATGGATGCTTCTTAAAAGAACCAATTTTGTAAATGAGTAATTTTATAAAACCTTTTAGCAGTTTAAAGTTTAATGAACTTCTACATATATTAAGATGCTACACCAATTAAAGGGTTTTGTCAAAACTAATTTAGAACCCTTTTATCTTTTAAGACTGCTGACAAAACTCAGGACAGTCTTGGAGTTGCAGAGGGCTGCTGTCTCGGCCATGATCTGTGGGGAGACAGTGGAGAGCTGGGCTGCACTGACTAGGGCTCGAGCTTGAAGGTGTGATGGAGCCCTCCTCAGTGTGTTCCCTGAAGCTGCTGGTGACCGATACAAATGGACTTTATTAGCACTGCTGAGTCACACAGAGCTGCCGGAGTGAAATTGCTGGAGAATGGAGGCATCACCCCCTTAAACCCACATCCGCTCTGGGATCTATCTCTCTCAGCCCTTCTGCACTGCCTTTTTCTCTCTCAACTAACTCCGGCCCGCTCTAGCACCTATCCATCTTACCGTTTCTTCCTCTCTGTCTTTCCCTGTCTTTTCTCCTGTTTGCTTTTTCTTTAGCATCTAGTCTTCTGGTTCTTCTTTTTCTCCACTTTCACCTTCCTTTCTCTTTGCTCTTCTCATTCTTAACCCATGGGCTTGATTGGTGTCCTTTCTTCCCCTTCTGAATGTAAGCAATCCCAGACCATTCCTCCTCTTTTCAAGTTCTAAATCCCAGCCAGCCTTTAACTTCTCTCTCTCTCTCTCCTTTATTTTTAAGCCCTGACATAGAGAACCAGTGACTGGATAACTGATGTACGGAGCAGATATTCTGACCAAATCACTAGCTTACGGGACAAGTGTAACTTTTGGCTATAACCATCGCTGACATTGAAGATACAGGCACTATGGATGTTCCCTGCCATAAAATCAAATAACGTGTCTTCAATCTCTGTCTTCACATGAAACTCATATACGAAAAAAGAGCCAATGCACAGGCAGAACAACCATCAAAAATAGAGTGTGCGAATACAGCGGGTGCAGTGTGAAATGGAAAGCTTCTCCTCCTACATGTTTCATTACGGCATCAAACATAGTCCCTCTCCACCCACACACTTCATCGCAGCATCGAATTCTCCAGTTTTTGCATCAATGGCAGCTTCTTGCTTTACTGCAATAACACAGAGCCCTTTCCTCTTGCGCTATTTCATAATTTGCAATTGTTGAATCTTCTTTCAAAACAATAATAAAAAACAATAAGGGCAACCAGAACTGTCATTGGTGAAATCACTGCTGTCATGGCACATTTTTTCTGCTTACTTCTAATCTCTTTAAACTGACCAAAATGTCACATCGGTCCATTTTGTCAACATCTAAGTCCAAACAATTGAGAAGCAGACATTTCAGGATGCTAATATTTGCCATTTAGTGTGTGAAAAACACATGTTTATCTTGAGGTCATGCCATTTCCATTATCCCGCCGCTGTTTACAGGTCTACATGGGAAGCCAACCCCCCCTCCTAACCCCCTCCACTTTTTCACAGATTTTCTCTCTGAATCTACAGAGACATTTTCTCCATGCATGTGTGTGTGTGTGTATGTGTGTGTGTATGTATGTGTGTGTGGGTGACAGAGTGTATGAAAAGCGGATGAAAGGATTCCTTCCAGCATATGAATGGGTGGAAGGGGAGGAGTGCGATATAGAGGGCGAGGGAGACAGAGAAAGAGAGAGAGAGAGAGGAGGTGGACAAGAGAAAGAAAAAGTGGAGGAGCAATACAGCATGAAGAGAAAGAGGTGTGTGGAGGTGGAGGCAGGCAAAAAAGATGGAGCAGCATTAGATAGAAGAGGAAAGAGAAAACTGGATGCGCTCAAGGAGGAGGACAAAGAAAGGATGCGCTCAGAGAACAAAGACAATGTTCAAATCATAATGGCAACAATGTGGGAGCAAAAAGATTGACCCCTTAAACTGCAAGCTCATTATGTACTTGTTTTAATATAATACATCTACACAGCCAGTGCCAAAGTACATACAATTTTGCTGATGTAATGTATTTCATTCATGTGGAAATGTCATGCATATTTGCTAATTTGAAAACAATTTCCTCCAAAGGTTTTTTAGTAAAGACTGTGGTTATATTTATAATCATGACAACTCAAATTACTGAAACTTCATGATGAAGAACCTCTAAATTCTTTAAAGTAGGGACTCTCAAATGGATCGTTCACATTTTTACTCTAAACCAACACGTAGGAAATGTGAACTAGAGGAGAGTCCCTGGGGACTTGTTTGAAAACCAAAGAATTCTTTAAAATGGCTCTATATAGCACTGAAAAGGGTTCAGCTATTGTTAAAAGTCAAAGACCCTCTTTAATACTTTTACAGAACCCTTTTGCTCAAAGTGAAGTTCTGAGAGTACAAAATTCAACATGGACTGATAGGTCATTTGGGTTTGAGGGGCATTAATGGATTTAGAAACTCGAGAGGTAAAGGTGTGAAGTGAGACAGAGAGAGACAGAGACACTCAGAGAGAGAGAGAGAGAGACAGAGAGAGAGAGAGAGAGAGGGAGAGAGAGAGATAGAGAGATGACACAGACCACTGGAGCCAGAAGCAGCTGGATCCGAGCAAGATAAAACAAAAATCTTCTTTAAAAAGCAAACAAGAGTTCTTTAAAACAAAGGTCTCAAACTACCTATTATTGCATTAAAGAACCTTTAGGTGGTTGTGTAAATCAGATGTGTGAGTGAGTGTAGTAAAAAACTGATGCACAGAATCTTTACATTATTTGGTACTCTGGGCTCTACAAATTCTTACTCATATTTCATTCATGATTTATTATGCCACAAAGAATCTCTGGCTCAATTTGCCATCTTTAATTTTAAGGTAGAGACTATTTGTAAAGAGTATAAAGACTTGGAAGAAAGGCGTTTTCTTCTAGAACTGTACATCAAAGCTTAGAACAATTTAGGATCCTTTATAGCAGAGATATTGGAGGGGCTGGGGCGAAGGGCCTCACTAATGAAAGCAGGCTTTGCTGGAGGGTGGAGGAGGAGGGCGGAGGCCATATATCCGAGGAAGGAGACAGTTCCTAGAATCAGCCTGCGTGGCCACACATAGTTCAGGGGCAACGTGATTAACCACTGGACAGGGAGTTGCTACTACAGCTGCACTATTAATAAAAGATAAGCCCCCCAACACCGCCTTTCTGCCATCAGCTCTACTCCTCTCTGCTTATGAAGAAACCCTCTTCTGCTTAATGTATTTGACACAGTCTTACTATCTTTACCTAGCATACACGTAACCGTAACATGTCTTGAAACAGTACAGAAGGTGAATGCTCCCCTTTCTGTCCTAGGATGAGTGACCGAATCCTTGACACTCCCAGCTGACGGAGATGGATGGACAGCTATATTAGCTGCAAATATGACCCCCAAGTCAAATTCTCTGGGTGAAGTGGATCAATTAGACAAGGCTGTAAAATAACGACTCCCCAGGGACGATGTTCTA
>JBBIGA010000022.1:13320521-13375735 GCA_037576975.1 Alestes dentex | reverse complement strand
ATTAGAGACTGTTCATGTTTTTGTAAGTCAGCAAACTTACAAATTCAGCAGGGGATCAAATAATTATTTCCCCCACTGTATATGTAAATGAGCACTGTTCAGTTTGGTTGCCCTGTATTGTGCCTCAATTAAAGAAAAGCAGCGCATGCTGAAAGTGTGAATGGGCGGAACTAAGCAGCTGTAAGTTCAGGAAGATAAATGAATGTGTGATGTTCGTGAAACAGAAAACTGTAGTACAGCTTAGTTTCCAAGTATGGACTGTATGGACTGGGGAGTAAACGCTCCATTTTGAAACAGTGTTTATATGCTAAAACAAACTCCTTAATATGATAATTTTGCAGAATGTTTGAAAAGTCAGTAGCATTCTAGTGTAAAGGATCAAACCGGGTGTGCTGAAATTATAAAGGACACAAGTAAGGGATTGTTATCAACAAAGGTAATTTCCAGTCCTTTCCAGGCCTTTCCAATCATACACCAGTGTAAGAGTGCATTACTGGGATTTTTTGGATTTTGGGAATATTTAGGGTTACTTAATGCTATATATTAATGCTGGGCAATGATTAAAATTTTTAATAAATTATAAATTCAATAATATACTTTAAAAAAGTATTGTATTGTGCACTTTTATTTTAAAAGTACTGCTATATGAACAAAAGTGCAATACAATTTGGTTTACAAACACTTTAAACAAATAAGGAGCTTTTTAACAGCAGTGTTCCCTTTAACACAGTTACACAGCTGCAGTTCAAATATGTCTGTAAACTGACTGTACAAAATGAATAAGTTTCAAGGTAGCATTTTTTGACAAGGCAGCATGAATTGATACACTGCTTATAAGTAAATATTTTAAATAAAATATATTTTGCTGTGATTATGGATATTATTTGTCTGTTTCTCATCATTGTCAGTGTTATGAACTGACTATAAACTGTATGAACTGTATAAACTTAAAAGGAGCATTTTTCGGCCGCGTAGCACGAATCGATGGACTCTCCTGTTGATTTGCGCTACGGTAGCATTTTTCGACAAGGCAGCATAATTCAGCAGAACACCGACTCCCGCAGTCCATAGCCATGATCAGAACAGTATATCAGGCACCTTCCGAGCAACAGCAAGTTAACATTTATAAATAAAATTATTGTCGGCATTAAATAAATAATGAATGCATTATATTTATACTGGTTCAGTTTGCAACAGAGTGCAGGAGTGCTTTATGTAGTCAAAGAGCTTGTATTGTGTTTTATATAAACAAACAGTCAGTCTAAGTTCAGCACAAGAGTTCAGCCAGTGCTCATAACCAGCCCCCTTGGTGGTTTGAACCAACCCTGCCCCTTAATTTTTTTTTTCCCCAATTCAACAACTAACTGAGTCTCAGACAATCTTGAGGTGCCAAAAGCAGAAGCGCCAGCAAACGGTGATGCCATGGAGCTTTTCACTAGATTGCATCAGAGATGGCAATGAGAAAGCAGTAATGATTTTGCCTTTGCAACGGGTGGCACCATTGGCTTCCTCCACGTGAAAAACTGTGTTCTGCGATGACGGAAAAGTCGCTCAGGACCAATTTTCCTTCTGCCAAACCAGGTGCAAGCAATTACATGAAATGATTGGACAATCAGTCAGTCTCAAATGTGCAGTAGGCACCATAAACATCATATTATGTGCTTATATTTCTTGTGCTTTTTCTGTACAGCTACCCCTCCGCAGGGACATAAAGGTGAGCGCAGAAACAGCCCTGGCATGCTTTATGAGGTATTCCTACCGAAATAGCTAGTCTGTCAACAGCTACAAGTAAGTATAAACATGTTGTCCGCTTTAAAAGAGAGCCGAGGGAGAACGCCACAGCTTTTAAAACTGAGGCTTGAACTACAGTGAAAGCCTTGGGGGACTTTTATGCACTGGTACTAATAGAGATACAGGATCAGTAAGACAAAAGGCTGCTGCATGTCCATGCTATTGTTAACGGTATATCACACTGCACACAAATTAACTACACACTTTAAAATTCTAACACAGCATATCACATCTCCAAATACCACATAAACTGGCAAGAAAACCATGAAAACAGTGCTGTATAGTCCACTATAATATTCATTATCCAATTGCAAACATACATGAATAAATGTCCTGATGGTTGATCTGGTATTGGTTAATTAAAAACATTAAAAACAAAACAAAACAAAACTACAGTGTTAGTTATTTTTAGTGATTAGACAATGAAATCTCTGCTCCTGACATGCATTATAATATATTGTAATAAGTTGCTATATTTTATTTAAATTCCAAATGGCTCTGCTGCTCAGTGTACATGAGGCTTGACAGAAACACGTGGCATCTTTATAACCAAGTTGCAGCTTTCCACATTAAATTCACTGCACCAGATGCAATATTTGTCTGCCCAAATATGCAAATTACGTGGCCAGTGAAAGTTTGTAACCACATTTTTTTTTAAATGCTATTTTTTAGCTGTCCTTTGCATTTCACAGACAATTGAAATAGTTCAGTATTATTTGGAATAAAATCACATTACAAGGAATCATCTAACAGAAATGACCATTTCTGACCATACCATATGCGGTCCCAAAAATCATAAGACATTAGTGCCATGCAATGTTTTACATTAATGTAATGCATGTATGTATTGCCTGAGTGTAATAAAACAAAGTGTCAAACCAAGTGGTATTTATTTTAAACAGACCATCTTTTTGGCATGGTATTCCTTAGCTGATGTCTTTCAAAATGTAGGTTTGCAAGGTTGCACCCAAAGTGCTTTTGTAGTCTTCTACATAATCTCATCAATAAACACAAGCTCAAGTGCAGGCTTTCCCTAAACTGGACCTACGAGCAGTTTACACTAAAAGTGTTTTTCTCAAAGACTAATAAAATTTTGATATAAAAACTATATAAAAAGATGTTCATTAGGTTAAAAAATGTGTAATTGTAATAAAGTTTATGGAGTTTACTCCAAATGGTTCAAATGGTTTAAATATCTTTACCTTTATAACGTTTATGCCCACTGCACACACAACGGCAAAATCAATTATTCCATCAAAATACATCAAGTATACTTTAAAAGCATGGGTATAATGATTTTATTCATTCTTTTTTTTACAGCAAATATGTTGAGCCAGTGTCAGTCACATTTTATCAAACTTTGAGATGTCTTATTTTATTAAACATGACTGCCTTAAGTTTATCTCAAATCCAAAACATTGGCTGTAGAATCTGCTGTGTGATGTCAGCAAAGATTTCTTAACCAGGAAAGAAACATAAGCAGGTTTGCTGAACATACAAAATGCAGGTTTTAAGCATTCAGTGATGTTTTTGACTGTAGCAGTCAGTTGAAAACATCTCCACTAGTTCTAGCTGAATGTATTCTGGGTACTTATTTATTGACTTATATATTGTTTTATGATATATATTGTTGGGAGTAGACCTTACACACTATAACTATCATTGGAAAATTATAATTCTATTACATCAGGTGTATAACAAGTCTTTTCTTGATGTACAACAAAAAACACTTTTTATAAATATGAATATTCCTTTATAGTCATTGATATGTTGCACCATATGGTCTGAGTGAAGTAGAGTTATATTGACAAAAAATCGTCATACTTGCTGTGTTGATAAACTTGAAGAATTTCGTATACATTTGTAAATACTAAAAAATGTGTAAAAAATTTGAATTTCTAAATTAAAAATATTAAAAGAGACACAAAACTAAGCAAAAACCAGTCAGTAGCACTGCAAAGGTATTTATATCTGTCTTATAAGAAAACTACTTGTATATCTAATTTCACCTGTATTATATTTCAGTGTAATATTATCATCAACAGGCAGCAGTTTCCCTAGAAATGGAATGTTTGTTTACAATCTTTATACAGTATTACTGTATATCTAAAGAAAATTAATAACTGTATCAATATTTTTCCCCCATAGCCCTACATTTCTAATGTATAGCTCATATGTGCTCTAACTAATTGGCTGTATTTAGGTAATACAGTTAAATACTGCAGTGCTTGTACAGTGAATGTTTTTCAGGATTGTTTTACCAAAAACAGTTGTTCTTACTGTTGTGCCTCTGTATTGAAAATCATGAATATTCTATCATGGTGCAAAAAACACAGTAAATATTGAATTGTGAAGTTTGTGCATAATTACATTCCTAATGTCATTTCAGATGGTCAAATTCCAAATACCTCTCCCTCACATTAATGTGAAACACGCAAGGGAAAAGGAGGGTGAATTAGATGTCCAATCTGACCAAGCCTCTGACACCTGGACCTGGGCCATTTTAAAGCCATTACCGAGACCTCTACTAGATTACAAGAGCAAATGTTTGCATATGCGACCAGGCAGCACATTCCGTCTGACATATGACATGAGCCATGTCCTCTGTATTGGCATGTCCTAATCCTGTCCTGCTCTCGGGAGGTTTTGTAGGAGCCCCAGTGCCATTATCTAATGATGTCTCCTCGCTGACGCATTCACAAGCTGTGTTTTTGCAGCCAGCCTCTGGGTGCTCTTTAAGAGGTTAACATCCACTGACCCTGACGAGACCCAGTCTCTGGCACCCGGCCCGACCCATTAAGCTTGGCTTTGCTCCTTAAAAGCATTTTGGAGAAGCGCGCTGTCCCCAGCCATCAGTCAACCCACCTGAGGAAGAGGAGAATGAGAGACACAGAGAGAGAGAGAGAGAGAAAGAGAGAGAGCATGGAAGATTTAACCTCTACAACCTAATAATTCATTCATTTTGGAACTTCCAAGCTTATTTTATACATTTTATTTTCGTGGTCCCCTATGCATATACACAAGCGCAAATGGTTGATTCAACAGCATTAGGCTGAAGTTTAGGATTCGGACCATGGTTTAAATTTTGTTTTTGGGCTGAATTTAAGATTAGAGTGAGGTGTTGCACTGACTGTCAATTTCTTCTACCCAGATTAAGTCCTGAACTAAAAGTAATTTCTGGTGGTGGTTCTCCATGGGCACTCCAATTTAGTTTAGGATCAGACTTTGGGCAAGATGCCAGGGTATGTTTTGTAAGTTTTGTAAATAATATGATCCAAATGCAAATAGGCCATTATTTACTTAAACATGTACAGACTGAATGGCAGAATTAAAATGGTGATTTCATTGTGAAGACAAGAAAGATAATTTACAGATCAGTTTACTGAAATCAAGTTTGTTTGACCAATTTCTGTCAAGAAAACACTATATCACTGTTATTATGCAGCCAGAAATGTTTGGTTCTGAATGCAGAAAAAAACAGAAAGCCTCAGTACTGCATGACCCAGTGAGATCTCAGAAAATATGCACCATTTGTCACTGACACAAAGGAAATAGACATATATGGATATTCCTTTTAGACATGAAAACATTAATTTATTTTTTGCAAAATGCGGGCAATGTGAAGCCTTCATTAAAGCATTGGCTTCTGAAAAATGTTTGGTGAAATGTATTAAAAATCCAAAAGGATAAAATCCATAGTCTTTTGTTTTGATCTACTGGTTGTGGAATTATAATATTAAAAAGTTAAAGTTAATGGCTGTTAAGGTGTTTAGCTGAGGGTAAATTCTAAATAAAATGGGCATCCACAATCAACAGTTGAAGTAATGAGTTGGCAACCTTCTTGTAGCCTTTGATTCTTGATTTACGAAACAGACTTCTGATAGTTTTGCATAATTTGATGTGGATTTATATGTTTATTGTAGACTATTTTGTAAGGAGATATCAAAGATAGAGTCCCACACTGTTGGACAATAAAGTTAATCTAATTCAGTAACTATATTATTTGATTATTACCATAAAAAACAAGTAATGTAAATAATTTCACTACTAAAAGGAAATTTAAAGTTAACAAAGGTTATGCTGTCATGTGAGTGAGAAATGTGTGGGCTCACATAATTTTGACAGTTTTAATTAACCTGTGCAGCTCTGCCCACACAGTCCTGTGTGGCAACTGCTACAACGTTGGACAAGCTTAATGGAACACAGGCAAAAATTCAACTCGAGCTAATAAAAAATTGTAGTGTACAAAACATATTTTGTCAAAGTAACCATTTTCAGAATAAACTTTGCTTTACAAAGGTTCATAGAAATTAACAAGCGATCATGAGTGAACTTAATAACTAAGTTAGTGTTGCAGCCTAAACCAGGTCCCAGACTGAAGTCACTTTGAATAACACTGACATTTTGGTTAAAAGAGACATTGAGAGTCATCACCTCGAGTTACATCTGTCAAGCTACTTGGTGACAGCGATGGAGAGAGACAAACAGAAGACAGACTGAAAACTTTAGATCCTCACAAAGTCTGCATAAAATCAGAGAGTAAGTCATGGATGCTAAACTTAGGGCAGGGCGAGACTACATGACCAAAATTACCCTCCATCTACTGTACCAGTACAATAAGATAAGATTAGATAAGAAAAAAGGGAAATTTGCTTTGTCATGACAGAAAGTGGACAGTACAAAGTTATGAGCAGCAAAAATGAAAAAAAAAACCAAAACAAACAAAACAAAACAACAACAAAACAATAGAATAGAATAAAATACTATACCAACAGTACAGTACACTAGACTGTATGTACACTATACAATCTAGAAATATAAAATATGGACATCTGTATTGCAAAATATATACATATATGTATATGTAAACTATATGTAAACTTAGGCATATTTTATGTACACTATGAGTGCATATAGTGTATAGTGTATTTTATGTACACTATGAGTATATACATATGCAGAGTGGTTATATAAGTAAATATAAGAACATTCACACAGCATTCACACATACACAATAAATATAATTTAAAGTGAATATCACCCTTTAAATGCACATGTTTTGACAAACTTAAGTTGTACAATTGATTATGTCAAACAAGATTTTGTCAGTGCTCTCTACACTGTTAGGAACTATTGCACTTTGGATTCTAGGATAGGTCTTCATTCCCCTTTACATAGTAAAGGAACATTCCAATGAAATATCTAATTTACATAATTTTGCACTTGATTGATGTATGGGATTGACCTCTTTAGTTAAGCACTTTAGCAATGAAGTTAGCATTACTAGTTGTCTGCAATAGCTCCCGGTAGTGCTGATGTTATGTTCATTTTTATAGCTTGTACCTAAACCACACTGACTTTTCTGCACCACCTTAATGAGGAGCTGAGTGTAGTTTGAGTGGATTGAGAGAAATTTTGATGATGTATTTTTTTTTTTACAATCAATTTAGGGGAGTATTGACTTCTTGTGATTGTTAGCAGCGTTGGCCTTTTAGCTTCAGTGAGGCTAATTTGGACTCAAAACTTGTCTGGGGTTTCTAGAGCATTGATTTATTTTCCAGCAAACTATTCCTATAAGCACTTTTTATTACCCTTAAATGTATACTGACACTATTGTTATGTAAAATATGATACCAGCACACCGACACTACCATCCTTCTGACAGTATAAAGCTCGTCCAACCCAAAAACATTTCTACAAAATAATGCATTAAGGGGCACAAATACGTCGATCGAAGCACTTTTCCATCATAATCTAAGAGGTGTTTGAAGACACAAACCCCAACAAAGCCATTACAATAGCATAACCTAACATTTTATTTCTGTGTGTAAGCATATGTGTATGTGTCATTGAGCTGCAGTCACTCTTTCTCTCTCTCTCGACTGTCTGTCACATGTCTGATCTTTAGCCTCATTAGCATGATAATAGGGAGTGATGAGATAGCTGGCATCAAATGCCAACCACACACACAGAGCTCCCCAGCCCTGTGACTCAGCTGGATGGGGTTTAAAGATGCAGACACAGGTTTACCATCCCTCCTCAGACACTCACACAGACACACGGCAGGAGAAAAGGCCCTTTTATCCCTGCTCCTCCTCAAACAGCATCTGCCAGACATGTTAAACTGGTTAGTGGTCTGTTGTCTTAAATCAGTGCAGACTGTTCAAAGCAGCACACACACACACACACACACACACACACACACCCACACACTTCTGCCACAAGTAAATGCTGACTTCAGGTTTAAAAAAAAAAAACTTTTTAAAGGGTTTATGCAAGGCTGAGATAGTAGATGTTTACGCCTCAGTAAACTATACTTTAGGTTGTGATAAGAATCATGTATGAGTTGTCCGTATTTTAAGATAAGAGCTTCAGCAGCAGAATCAGCAGGTATGAATGCAAAGGTAAGCTTCTGTTTCTGATGTAATCTGCTTTTGTGTGGTAGCCATGTTTGCAGGATTGAGATAAACATCTGAATTGTAAAACTTAATAATGCCTATTTATTGCATTATTCTCTCTCTCTCTCTCACTCTCTCTCTCTCTCTCTGACACACACACACTTTCTCTCTCACACTCTCTCTCTCTCTCTCTCTCTCTCTCGCTCTGACACACACACACACACACTTTCACTCTCTCTCTCTCACACTCTCACTCTCTCTCTCTCTCTCTCTGACACACACACACACACTTTCTCTCTCTCTCTCTCTCTCTCTCTCTCTCTGTCTCTCTCTCTCTCCCTCCCTCTCTCTCTCTGTTCCTCTATACTATACACCACTAGTCCCCATCTCTCCTCCTACAGATCTACTTTCCAGCTGTATTTTGTTCCAACCTATGTGTAAAATGTCACCCCTCCCCCTTATTTAACGCCTCAGAAGATAAGGGACGTCTGTAGAAGTTCATTAGCCAGAGCAGAGTGTTTCTGGAACTAGACTTCTCATTGACCACTGATATACACAGTCTCTAAAAACAAATGTGTTACAATTTTAGTCTCATCATCAAAAAATCTATTGCAACCATTAGTGTAACTGAGAAACGGTTAAGATAACTCAAAACATCAAGAGTACAGTGATCATTCTGTCATACATGAACACACCACAGCACAGAGTGTTGTGTGTTTTTCTGTATTTAACCCATTTACCAAGTGAAGCAGTAGGCAACCAGGAACACAGCACCCGGGGAGCAGTGTGCTTGATTCCCTGCCCAGGCAAACACATCCTACATCACTATAAACAAGCAAGCAAACAAACAAAAATACTCCAAAAAATAAACAAACTTAAATTTGGTAACTGGGGTACACAATTCCATACAAGTCCAACGAAAAAAAAAACCAAAAACCTGAGACATAGATCTAGTTATGCTGACTTACTTTTTGTAGTTCAGTTAACTCTTAAGGCAGCTTTATTAAAACTTTCACTCTCAGTCATAACAAAAGCATAGTGGAATTTTTGCAGGGTGGGTGGGCGAGTGTGGATGTTTTTTCCCAAATTATTCATGTTCTGTTCCACCCACTAGCTATGACTCTTTCAATCACACAATGCTACCAATACCAGGAGGGAGAAGGTTTGCATGTGAGTCATATGAAGTGTCACCACATCTTTTCGATCTGCCACTGATGCGACACTACTGGACAGCTCAACACACTTAGAGAACAGCTAATTCTGTTATGTCAGCTAACAGATGCCCAGGGTGGTTAACATCACACTGAGTGTGTGTGTGTGTGTGTGTGTGTGTGTGTGTGTGTGTGTTGGGGGGTGGGGCTTAGGGGAAATCATCCTATCTACCCAGAAAGCAAAGCCAATTTTGTTCTCTTGGCCTTGTGGCCTCAGGTGTCCCACGCCAGGGAGAACCTGCCATCTCTTGATGCATGTTTTCTGTAAATAATGTCATGCTCATAGATTATTGAAATTCTGTCCAGTGTGTAGATTTCAACATCTGTATTTGTGAAAAAAAGAGTAATAGAGGAGATGACTGGAATTCGATTAAACGTTTTGTAGTTATTTAGTAGAAACAAAAAAACTCTCGTTTTTAATAGGCTAGAACACACATCCAAACAAATCAATTCAAATTTCTTTTTATATTGCCTTAAAGAAGTGGTGTTGTCACTAAGCAGCTTTACAGAAATCCCGGTTTTGGATGATGGATAGCAAAGCAATAACACAAGTTATGGAATAGTGCATAAAGACAATAATTAATATAGAACAAATAGTTAGGACCAAAAAGAACAAAATGAGTCTAATCAAAGTGCTGAGATTAGCAAAGAACACCAGAGGCTTTCCGAAAAGAATGAAAATTAAGTCCATGATTGTCATTCATGCACAAGTAAGGAGCTCAGTAATGGCACAAACTGCACATAAACATGTAGTTTTAGTTAAACAATGTGCTGGGATCAGTTGAAAGTTGATGTCAATAGAAGAGAAAGTGATAATGGACTAAGAGGCATGCAAGCAAGAATTGTTTCTTCAAATGTGAATAAAGTTCAGTAAGCAATTATTTACTATGTAATTAAGTATGTAATATCATTTTAATACATTATAAATGTTAAATGTGTTGTAATAAACCATATTGCAAAATGAAAATAACTTGTGAAGAACATGAGAGAGTTATCAAGAACATGATGTTATAAAAAAAAAACAGCAGGAGAGAAAACAGGAGGCAGGCTAGTGAGTAGTTATGGCTTACAATGAGAAATACACACATGCAGATTAATTACAGGATTCCTTTTTGGTAATGATTTACAATCAGAATACCTTTATTAAGGATTTACAAATTATTTATAATCAGGTTGTAAATTGGGTTTTAGTTTATAAATAATTAATAAGCAGTTATAAACAAGTTTTTTTACATAACAATTACCATGCATTTATGCAGGCTCATTTTTGGCAAGATCTCCGAAATTGTTTGTTGCTGATCTTATCTTGTCCCTTGCTCAGGCAGAATGTTAAACTGTCAGCTTCATCAGGTCTTTGTTAACATGCTGCTACCATTAAAACACCAGATCCTGCCAAGTAGTGAGCCTGCATCAATATACGTTTTAACTGCTGTTTATAACTGCTTATTAATGATTTATAAACTGTCTAAGGGGGTGACATGCAGCGGGACAACTAGCTTACATATCCAGTGTAACCAGGGCCTACAACTAATGATGATTTGCATTCTTCTCAGGGCTTTGTATTCATATAAATACACACACACACACACACACACACACACACACACACACACACACACACACACACACACATACTGTCATGTTACGGGATTAACTGTGAAGATGAAGGGTAAGATATAAGACCATATATTTCTAAAGTTCTCTGTGTGTGCATTTGTGTATGTGTGTGTGTGTGTGTGTTGCTCTATAATTAAGCAGTGAAAGGGAAATGATGTGAACCTTAACTGGCTTCTCAAACATCTTAATTAGCATGAACGAGGGAAAATAGGACTTGTTAAGAAATTCTTTGCTGTGTGATATGTCTGTGAGTGATTACCTGAGAGAGAAAATTTGTACTGAAACCTTCATTAGAACACTCTCTCTCTCTTGCTCCTGTAGACAAATACACACAAACACACATATAGACACACACACACATTCCTCTTAGATCAGGTTGAACTTCGTCCCCTGGAGCAGATGTGTCTGATAGAGACACAGCTGTTGAGGTCCATCTCCAGTTGTGCTTCCCCCTCCTCATGACCTCCATATGTCTATCACACACATTCACATGCACACACACACATCTCATATCAACATATCCATCCTGGCACAGATCATAACACAGAGATCCCTGAGCAAAGCCCTATGGGGACAAGAGCTCTCTCTCTCTCACCCCCACCCCAAACACACACACACACACACACACACACAAACACACACACACTTTAAGACCTTGTCAAGACTGTATTAGTCATATATCTGATCATACAAATAAGAAACATCAATGTTTTTCTCAGAATGTTTTACTCTGAAAAAGTACTAAATAAGCACACGCACACAAACACAAACAAGCATGTAAGGTATTATGATATTTGTGAGGTAAATACTGTAGCTCAGTAATACCACACCTAAGCCTAACCTTAACCTTAACCCCAAAGACGCAATCTTTGGGTCTTTTACTTTTACGGTTACTCCAAGAAAACTGGTGAAAACAGAACAAACAAAATATTCCCACTTATACAGATTTTTCAATGTTACAATCATTATGATGACACTGGGGTCCCACAACAGATAAATAAAATGCAGGCAGACAGACAGACAGACAGGCAGACAGACACACACAGGCACAAAGACAAACAAAGGCACACATGTCTACACAGACATAAATCAGTTGAACCAAGTTGCCTGCAGTGGCTGCTCTTTATCGATCATATGGGAAACTGTACATGATCCTGATTCTTAGAATGTGAAAGTAGGTCAAATGTCCAGGATCTTAGACGTGTAGTCTTGAGAGTTTCCCAGCCTGAGATCTTCACTAGGCTGCTTACCAATCTTCTGACTGCATAAGATCTTTCTATTTCTTCCAAACAGATTATAGTTTAACATAACGATATTGTAGGGCTAAAGATTGAAGTTGATCTTGACATTGTCGCAAAACTAGCAAGAATGAAACAGACTCGGAGCTGCTTCATAAACACTCGTTTGGGCCTAGTTTAATTAGAGGAACCACTGGGACAGACCCTTAGGCTGCTAACAGCCCCTATACACACACATACAGACACACACATGGAAAAGTACTAGCAAACTGAAGCTCCACTCTGGTGTGTATTAATTTGGTGCTCAGGGGTCTTTTCAGTACTTCAGCACACACAAGTGGAAACAACATACATTAGGGATTGATTACTGGTCTGCTGAGAGAATTATAATTCTCTAAATCAGATCATTTTGGAATGTCTAATTCCAGCAGCCCAATGAGGTGGGCCTCAAGACTACCACTTAGAAAGACATGCCTTTCTGGAACACCTGACCACTTTATGAGCTTCGCCTGCTTCACAGGTTCAATATATGGGTCTTCATGTCAGACTAATTCACTGATGTCCAGTCAGCCTCTACCCCGTTCATCCCTGGTAAAGGAATTTCCCTATAGCCCTGCTGCTTTCCTGGGACAAAATGATTCCGCAGTGGTACTGTAAAGGGCTGTTTCCAGCTATACGCGGTATAAGCAGTTGCTTAGGGCCAATAAACCTGTGTATATTTATTTACTTATTTATCACCTTTGTGTAAATCATGTATATACTTATATATACAAATATCTTAAGAAGACATCACTGATGACTTTGTTATAGTTTGAGTTATAACATGCAAATTCTATAATACAATCCTATATCATTACTATTATACAATTTTTGGAATTAATTATTTTCTTGTGTCCACTTTAGCATTTATTAAATGATTTTCTTCTAATGAGCATTAATGAAGTATTACTGCTCTTTTATTCTTAAACTGTAATGGGTCTGGGCCCCTGAGCAGCATCTCACTTATGGCACCCTGGTATTTGCTAAAAAGCACCCTGGAATTTTAAAAGGTACTCTGTGAGAACACTAGAATTTTTTTCAGCCCTAGAACATCTCAGTGGATGTAATGTCCTGAGTAAATGTAATGTAAATGTAATGTCCTAAGATGAAGAACCCTCATAATTCTATGCCAATCATACATCCAGACCAAGAACCATTTAAAAATCTTTATTTTTAAGCTTGTACTAAGATCTTAAAGGCAACCATTAGAATCAGGTTTGTGCTGCCTTACCGCTTCACACTGCCTATCACCATTATCCCTCAGTAAAAAAAAAAAAAAACAACAAAAAACTAAATAAAATAAAAAAGAAGTCCCTCTGTAAAAAAGGTGGATGTGTGTAATATCTTATGTTTACATAGCTTCAGACAAGGCATGTGGGCACACAGGCCGCTCCTTTTGGCTCAGAGTCTCCAGCCTTGTTAAGACACAATTCAGAAGCAAAGCGAAATGTCAATACGCATTTCTGGAGATGGGGAAAGAATGCCAGAGTCACTTGGTGAAGAGAGAGAGAGATAGGAAAGAGACAGAGATTCAGTCAGACCTACACCTGTCACAAGACTTAGATATTGGCAGGTGGGAGTATTCAGTTTCATATAAATAAAGTAACATTCACTTTTAAGATGAGTGCTGCATGTGTCCAGAAGGTGCATCTTTGCTGACAGCCTGTGTGTGTTTTGCCTGGCTAGGCAATTTAGTATGCAGCTGGAGAGCAGACTGCTGTCAACAAACACGTCCATGTGTGCATGTGTGTTTTGCGTGTGTGTGTGTGTGTGTGTGTGCGCGCGTTTGTGTGTGAGCAAGAAGTGAGTGACCAGCACCCGGGCCCTGTATGAGGCAGGGGCTGTGGCACAGGCTGGAGAACAGATAAGATTCCTGGGTGGGTTGAGCTCTGTGCTCTACTCCACAGGCCCGCGGCAGGAGAGGAGTGAGTCCTTATCAGGGCGGTGCAGGGGCAGGCTGGGCACCCCCCTTCCCTTCCCGTCCTTTCCTTTCCTCCAGATCTCTCTGTCTGTTTTCCTCCCCCTCTGCTCTCTGTCGCTTCTACGTTGCTTGCACTGGCCAATATTTACCAGACTTCTCATAGTTAGAATGCTGATCTAGGATCAGCATATTGTGCAAGTCTCGTAATTGAGTCTAGTTTTATCTACAATCATCCACTACTCTTTTCAATGTTTGAACAGACAAAGGGACCAATAGAAATGACCGCAACTTATTAGGAATAAAATTGTTACATGAACAGCCCTCAACAACCCCTTCCCTTGTCCTATTAAATTACAAAGACCTGTTGGATCAGACAGACATAGCTGCATATGATTGGTGGGATACTCGACAATGTCCTCACCATTCACACTGCTCAAGCTTGTTCTCCTCTATTTATACTGGTTTTAAGTGTGAAACATTGTTCTAAAATGTTGTTCTCGACTGAAACTGGTTTAGACATTTTAGTAATACTTCACTTTAGGCCTGTATTCATAAGGCTACATGTTATGCACATAAACCATTCATAAGAACGGACATACACCTACATAAATATTTACAAAGGCTCATTCTAACAAGCCCTATTTGGCATAACATTGTCTAAGGTGAAATTAGATCATCCTTTATGGAATGAGCCTGTATAAATGTTTATGTAGATTTAACATCTATTGTCATTAAAAATAAATGTATGTGTCAAGTAGCCCTAACAAAACAGGCCTTAGGTAAAATGTGTTACCATCATTTTTCTTCATGCACACTGTTTTAAGATATTTTTCACTTTAGAGTGTTGTCCCCTGTTCACACTGTACTACAATGTGGATCCCAAAGTACACACTTATATAACGTTTTCTTAAATTCACACTGTTCTAGAATATTCTCCTCCATTCACTCCATTTAGTCTAGTCTGTGTTGCTGTTCTTCACACACTCATCTGTAAAAATGTCTTACTCATCTTTAGAAGTATTTGCCAATTTTTTTTCTCAGTACCCAGTAACTACAGAATGCTAGAATATACTCCTCTGTAACTACTTCAGCAAGGTTTAACAGTCCTTGTTTTTATAGTTTGTAGAAAGCTATGTTAATGCTATAGCCTGTTCTACTAGTTAACTCTCTGTCTTTCTCTACACTCCAGCTTGTAATCTCGTTCCCTCCCCCACTCTTTCTGTACTCTGGCAGCATCCTGGCAGTTCAGTAGGCGACCCCCTACTCTGTCTCCGTGCCTGGAGGAGGCACATCCCCATACGCTGCTAAACGTCTTGTGTGCGTATCAAGCTCCCGCAATTTCCAAAGCTGCACAAGGGCAGGAAAAAAGAACAACCATCCTAAAAACTAAGCTAACGCTGCAGCTTTAAAGGGACGAAAGAAATGTGTTTGGGAGGGTGCTTGTGTGTGCTTTGTGTGTGATGGATGTACAAGTGCCCTGTCGCATCTCCTGTCACTGGTCACACTGCTCATTACAAGAGCAGATGCACGCGGGGCAAAATCAAACAACTTCTGCCAACTGACAAAGACTAATCCCAGCCAGCTTCAACCCATTATAAATCACCCCCCCCACATCTCTCTCCCTGATGATGAACCACGGCATGCACTCTCCTGCACACTGCTAATAACAAATTAGCCTGTTTGTTAGAGAGAAAAAAAGCTAATCAGCATGAAGGGGTGAGGAGACACTTGAAGGTTAATTGGAAGCAGACCCTCAGTAAATGTCAATGGGAATTTAGGGTCCACAGCTTGGTGATCAACTCTATATGCTCAACCGGGATGCTTGGACTGTGACATGGGAGAACTATAACCCCCCACCTCAAGTACACACATACATGCACGCACGCACACACACACACACACACACACAACGAAACATGGGGAGCAGACACAGAGTTATGATTGAAAAAATAAATAAATACATACATACATTTTTGGACATTTGTCCAAAACCCCATTTACTCAATAGGACACATCAGTATTAGTTTGCAACATAATTAAATCCAAAGGAAAGGAGAACTCCGGTGGAATATTCCAGTGTTTCATAGATTTTTCTTCTTCTGCTGTATCTTTAACTTTCAACTGACTATGACAATACATCAGAGTCAACCTACAGAAAGCTGCTGGTCCTGACAACATTCCTGGTCGTGTGCTCAGAGGATGTGCAGAACAGCTGGCAGATGTTCTCACAAACATCTTCAACATCTCTCTGAGCACCACTGTCATCCCAATGTGCTTCAAAGCCACCACCATCGTCCTCGTGCCAAAGAAGTTGCCAGTGTCCTGCCTCAATGACTATCGTCCTGTCGCACTCACACCCATCATTATGAAGTGCTTCAAGAGGCTCATCATGAGGCACATCAAGTCACAACTGCCGCCCTCACTGGACCCCCTACAGTTTGCATATCGTCCCAACCGTTCTACAGATGATGCCATCAACACTACCCTTCACTTGGCCCTCACTCACCTGGACAAAAAGGACACTTATGTTAGAATACTGTTCATAGACTTCAGTTCAGCATCCAACACCATCATTCCTCTGCATCTGATTGGGAAGCTGAGACTGCTGGGCCTAAACACCTCCCTCTGCAACTGGGTCCTGGACTTCGTGACTGGGAGACCTCAGTCAGGATTGGAAGCAACATCTCCAGCACCACTGCACTGAACACAGGGCCCCCCAGGGCTGAACACAGGGGCCCCCCAGGGCGGTGTGTTCAGCCCTCTACTGTTCACACTGCTGACCCAAGACTGGCAGCGATGCACAGCTCGAACCACATCATCAAGTTCGCCGATGACACAACTGTGGTAGGTTTTATCAGTGGGAACAAGGAGGCAGCATACAGAGAGGAGGTGCAATGTCTGATGGACTGGTGCAGAGTCAACAACCTGTCCCTGAATGTAGATAAACCAAAGGGATGGTTGTTGACTTCAGGAGGGCACTGAGCACTGGCGGCTCCTCGGTGGAGATCGTCCAAAGCACCAAGTTCCCATCTTGGAGAACCTCACATGGACCCTCAACACCGGCTCCATCACAAAGAAGGCCCACCTACTTCCTGTGGAGACTGAGGAGAGCGCACCTTCCACCCCCAATCCTCACCATGTTCTCCAGAGGTACTGTAGAGAGCATCCTCTGTAGCTGCATCACATTTCGGATCGCAAGACCCTGCGGATGATTGTGAGAACACCTGAGAAGATCATTGGGGTCTCTCTCCCCTCTGTCACAGACATCTACACCACACACTGTATCCGCAAAGCCACTGGCATTGTGGGCGACCCCACTCACCCCTCACACACTCTCTTTTCCCACCTCCCATATGGAAAAAGGCTCTGTAGCATACGGGCCTCCACTGCCAGAATGTGGAATAATTTCACACACACACACACACACACACACACCACCAATCACCCCCCTCCCCTACCTCACCCTACCCCCTTGGACAACTCAGACTTTAATAACCAGTTAAAATACTCTTTTCTCTATACTACACATTCTGTATAAAACACAACATTCTCTGTCATGGTTTTTATGTTGCTACAAACTGCACAATTATATTTCTTACTGTTCTAAAATTGCACATAATTATTGATATTCTGCTTTTTTTTTTGCACATGTTCTGCAACTTTGCACATCTGTTCTGCAACTTTGCACATCTCTGCTGCTTGAATACAGTACCGAAAAGTGCTCAAAATACTGTATATATCCTTAATGTAGCTGTTGTCAATTGCACCAAACGTTGTCTTGTCTTGTTTAGTTGTACTGTTGCTCTTGTGTTCTGCCTTGTTTGCAGTTGTGTTCTGTTCTGGTCTTGTGTTGCACCATGGTCTTGGAGGAATGTTGTTTCTTTTTACTATGTACTGTGTGTATTTGGTAGAAATGACAATAAAAACCCACTTGACTCTACTTGACTTGACCTAATAAAAAAGGTTGCAAACTATCTGAAGTATTTGAACATTTAAGTATCTGAAGACCACCCTTACTGTAAGTGAACACCCACAGGTTCTACATGTACTCAGACAGTGGGAGTGAATAAGCAGGTGCAGAGCGGTCTAGACTAATGTGTCAAGAAGGCAGACTTGCTTGGAGAACATCGTTGTGATCCAGGAGGAATTAAATGACAAATGCACTGCAGATCACATTAACAGATTAAGCACTGACTTCATTCACTGTTTTATTGCTCACTTTTAGAATCGACCATTATAATACTGTGATAAAAAGAGACAGGCAGATGGATAGATAGACAGACAGACAGACAGACAGACAGACAGACAGACAGATAGATAGATAGATAGATAGATAGATAGATAGATAGATAGATAGATAGATAGATAGATCAAATGCACAACCTTTAAAATGTTAAAATATTACTATAACAGATGGCTTTGAATGAACTAAACTATTTACAATAAGAAATAATTAGTGATAATAATTTAATGAACTGTTCTCTGTGTACATTTGTTAACAGTTGACTAAGGTTGTTATTCCCTAAATGTTAAAAATAATCCCCTACCAGTCCAGCAATTTTTAGATAATGTTGCACATAAACATTAATGCAGAATTCAGACTCAGCAAATCCAATTTTAGAACCAGTATGAATTAAAACCTTATCCAGACTAGCTGTGCTAATTAGAATACATGGACTGTTGGACCTGCTGGCACTGCGGGCATTCCTCTGGCCATCAAAGAGAGCTGCTCAGGGTACTGTGGGTTTTAAGTTAGTTTGGAGGGACAGAGACAGCCAATCGAATCACACCATCAGCCTCGTGTGCCAGAGGTTCAAACCAGCCCGAGTGACAGGTGCTGTCAATATATCGACGGTCCGTCAGGAAGTGTGTTACAGCCCTGTGCCGCATGCAGACGATGAACTGCCTGGCCTGTCACACACCTCCCTCACTCCTTTCATTCCTCACACCCTCCACCCCTCCCACTATCTCCCTAATGTATCCAGAAAGTGGAGACATGGCCTGTGATGGAATGGAAAACACCTGTCCTCTTCAATCTGCCACAGCAAACGCACGGACAGAAAAAGCGAGAAGATCAACAGGTAATGAAACAAGAGAAGGATTAAGAGGAGATAAAGAGAGAGAGAGAAAGAGAGAAAGATAGATAGATAGAGAGACAGAGAGAGAGAGCCCTATCTGCTAATGATCTAATCTGCCTTGTTAATTAACCCCACAAACAATAATCTTTCCCCAGCAACAGCAGCAGTCAAACATAGTTAGGCCAGCCAGGTCCACTCTCATGCTGATTTCACACGGCTGCCATCACCTGGATACCCTCCACTAATGGTCATTACCCAAGATATGAATGGCAAACTGAACAGAGCATGTTGGCTTTTAAAACACCACAGCAATGTTTCACTGAATGTTAAATCCAATCCCCCCAGCAATACATGCCTGTAGCACTGTTTGCCAACACATGACACACAATGCTACAGTACAATGGAAAAAAAACCAATTGGGAATTATAAAAAAGGATAGTGATGGTGATGATAATGATGATACCAGTGATAATAATGGTAGTGGTGGTAGGGGGAATGGTAAGTAATGTCTGTGTGACACCCCATTTTCATAATCAGCAGAATTAGAAGGTGCAGAAGAGAAAAAAGAAGAACAAGGGAAATAAGACAGCAGTAGAAGCAGAACTAGCAGCACCAGTAAAAGAGATTATTCTCTTTAAATACTTTCAGACATTTCACAATCATTATGGTCTAGCACATACAAAAACATTGCTGATATACTAACAGAAAACTATTCTATAAAGTTCTGAAACTTTTTTCCTCTCCCTAACTTTTTCACTACATTCAACGACCTCAAAGTCAGTTTAACGTCTCTATCACTTGAACCATGTTTCCAAAGATCCACTGACAGCTGATGCTGCAGAACAGATGTTGCCATATCTAAATAAAGCTATGGGGTCAATAAGAGTCAGGTAAGGTGTGAAGCAGAGCTGGAGATGGCTAGTTTTTCAAACTGTTGACAAAATGAGCAGCACTCATAGTAAAAGTTTTAAACAATAGTTAGAACATGCTTTTTGCACCAATCAGCCATATCATTAAAATAATATAATTAATGTTATAAAAATAACACGAATAGTTGGAAGAATATGACAAAGGACTAAAGCTTCATCTCAAACCAAATCGAGGAACTCATTCATGGAGACCCCAGCTTGAAATTTACAGGACTTAAAGGATCTGCTACTAACATCTTGGTGACAGAAACCACAGCACACCTTCAGAGTTCTTGTGGAGTTCATGACCAGTGAGTCAGGGCTGCTGGCAGCATAAAGGGGACCTACACAATACTATGCAGGGGTTTTGTTGTTATGGCTGATTGTTGTTAGTCTCTAATCTGTGAGGAGTATGCTCTGTAATTGGTTACTAACTTCACATCTATAACATCCAAATCTGGCATGAGAACAAATCATACACATAAACATGAATCATGACTCCCCTAGCACATCTCTACCAAATTTAGCTTTTCTGTGATAGCCTCTCATGACTCTGGTTCATGAATGGGGGCCAGCTACAACAGCATCTCGACACCTCTGCCAGACAGATTAACAGAGAGAACTGGAGCAGAACGATTCTTTAGATGAGCTGTGGATGTATTCAAATGCATAAGAGAATATTTTAATAATCCGATCAGCAAAAGAAGCTGTCTCTGAAGTGTCAAATTTGCACTGAAAAGACAAGAGTGGGAAGTTTGGAAACAGCTATGCTATAGAAAGGCTAGGAATATAGGACTTTATGTTTTTCAAAGAGTTTTAGAAATATCTCTAGTCCTGTACAGTCTCAGAAATAAAGGTTCTGAATGAATTTTTTGAGCAATAATATAAATGAATCACCTTAAGTTCTCATATGGAACCTGCCAGTAGGTGATTCTTTAAAGAAATACTCCATTGTATTTAGCTTTTTCTCCTTCTTTTGTATCTCTAACTTTAAACCAACTATGATAATATATATATATATATATTATTTCAACATTTCTCCTACACTAAGCAGGTAGAGGTGAACAGAAAAGCCGGCCAACACAGGTAATCGATCTCATATCCATACTTTTTACAATTTCCTTAGAAAGTCGTTACAAATTAAGGTCACCATGCCCAAATGTTACAGGTCTATAAACCCCCCCAGCACTGGGCTGTTGAGTAGTGGAACTTCTGTGGAAGTTCTCTGAAGTGATGGAGCATCTATGAGCTGAAGCTCAGCAGAACTAGAACTAATCATTCAATAATATTTCCTGAACTCACTTATGTGCTAGTTGCTGAATGCAATTAGAAGCTCATACTGCAGCGAACATTTCAAAGGAAATGTTGGGTGTGCAAGTGTCTATAAATGATTGGCTGATAATGCTGGAGTAATCTTCAATAAGTTCTTTTAGTAAGCTATGGTTATTGTTCAATGGCATTGTGCTTTAAAGGATGAGTTTGCAATAATGAACAAGGGCCGGTTTGTCAAAGGTGTCAAACTTCACTATAAAATGATCAAGTGAAAATCTCTTTAAACCCTCTTTAATGCCTCATATGCTCTTGACACTGCAGTTCTTTGTAGGCCCTGAGTGTCGGACTTGGTTTGTGCAAGTTCACTGCAATATTAAATAAACATTTAGTTGTATTGCAATGTACTGTGAAAACCATATTGCTTTAAACCATATTGCTTTCAACACTTTATATATTTCTTTTAATCTGTAGCAGAGCATATTGGCCTGACTCACTTGGCTTGACTCTCTCACATAGCTAACAATAGAGCAATGAAAGCATTAGAATGAGTCTGTCTCAGTCCACTGAACTGTGACTGTATGGGCAAGCAAATTAAAGGTGGCGTGCTTCGAAAGTTAGGGGTTAACTACCAATGGGAAGTACATGGACATGTAGTTATAGACCTAATGTGTACTACATGGCCTGTTTGCATAACCAATACTAGGGCAAGGTTGCCTTTGAGCAGGAATGTCGCATGTAGTGATCATTTTATGTTATCTAACAACCCAGACAAGAAGCGCTATGCAACAATTAGTTCTGACCACACAGTCTAATTGGACAAAGGTGTTCTGCAAGTTTATTTCAGCCCATTCCCCTGCCTTCTTTCAATGTAAAAATGTAAAAATTCAATGTAATTTGCATGTTGCTTGCTATTGTCAGATCTCAAACAAGCTGATACTCTTAAGGTCTGCATTCCACTTTCACTTATTTCCAACCTACATTTTCACATCAGACTACCTATTTAAGGTTTCAGAATGACAAATCATAAATATCTATGTTTCATCAATGCAGATTCTGAAGGACATGTTTAAAAATGGTGACCATGGATGATGCAGTGGTGAAGTTGGCTACAATGGCAAATCACACTTTATGGACCCAAAATACATTTTAAGCAGAGATTTTCCTGCTTAAATAAGTCACATCTGGGAGCAGGACAACATAGCTAGCAGACCAGTACTACCTAAAATCATGGGATATGACTGTGCATCCGTGTAGTTGCTGCTTCATTTCTATCTTTAGCCAGCTGGCACAAGTCAATAAGTACTCAGACCGCAAGACATAGATATAGGTTTATTGCAGATCAGATGGCTCCTTACTCACTAAATCAATTTAATAGGTATGTTTGCCAGCTTGAGTGTGTTTATTGTATGCATTGTGCAGCTGTTCATATGTATGTAATAGTGGACTGTTTATTTCCTTTTTAGTGCTCGTTAAGTAAAAATTTCATTTCACTTTGACTTGACTTGCCTTAACTTGATTGCCACACTTAACATAACTCAGTGGCGTTATGACCTATTTGTGTGGAACTGCCTGTTCAAACATTTTAAACAGTATGGTAAAAATGGCCCAAGCGGTGATTTAAACAGGAGAGACCATTTTGAGACCTACTTGTAATTATATGACACTGAGTCTCCATGCAGATGCTTTGATCATCACTATCAGCCCATCTGTGTTTGTTTAAAGTTAAACAGTCTATCTCATGTCATTATGCGGCTAATGATGCACTGTCCTCCACACGCACAGCACAGCTAATTGTAGTACTCCTATACCGGCTAATGACTTGATGAGGAAATTATTGATCTAATGATCTGGGCCGACACGCTACAGGTAGACAGATAAATAAATAAGCATGCTCCCCTTCTCCCATACGGAGGGGTCGTCAATCTTGGGAATTGCCTCTGAAGCGCTTTAGTCAGTTAACATTTTAGAAAACGGTCGGCCCATTAATAATAAAGCCATATTAACATAAGTGAATTCCTTCACCGCGTAGGATTCTGGAGCAGTTATTAAAGTCCAATTTGGCCCCATTAATAATGCATACACCTTTGACTCTCTAATATCAAGATTATGTGGAATTACTGAGGGCATACATTATTTATTAGTGACATTCAATTGGGGACCTTGATGAGCCTTAATTGGTGGTCAGGGGTGTCATTAAGCTGTCCCTGATGAGACCTGTCAGTCAGCAATCATGTCCTTTTGACACACACACACACACACACACACACACACACACACACACACACACACACACACACAAACACACATACACAAAGTGCCCCCAATGCCACCTGTACCACCTGTGCCACAGTTTCTGCCCCTGTGAGAATTTGGGACTGGGCCTCATCACGTCTATCAGCACTGTTTAAGCAGGATGGGGGATGGATTGGCATGCCACAAAGCACAGTACGGACACTGACCCCACACTTGCTTACACAAGCACTGTGCCTGCTTTGAAGGTGAATGACAGTAGAAGGTTGGAGGGGACTTTTACATACTATGCATCATTCCACTGGGAGTGTAGTGTCAATCTTTCTCAGGGAAGAACATAACCAATTAAATATGAGAAGTTCTAGTAGGGGAATACTGAATGCTGAATGATACACTGTATATATTGTATACACCAAAGTGGACAATATACATTGATGTATGCCTTTCCTTTTATAATAAACACCTATCTTGTTTTTTTTTTTTTTTTTTTAAGTGGTCACTTCTTGAGATCTAGCCACCTAATACACCTTATGCAAATATCAGAGACTCCTCTTACATTTGTTTTATTAAGAGTGGTTATGACAACTCTATTTAAATAAGTTCCTTAATTAATACAAGATTACTTTGAAATTTGATTGATAAATAGGGAAACGCAGGTCAATATAAAATGTTGTTCAGCAGTCTGAATATTCTCCAGAAGGTGCGCTGTAAGGGTAATAAATGGCAGTTGTTAGGAGTCCAGATTTGCTTAAGCATTTGTTTAAATTCCAGTTTAGTCCGGTTCCTCTCACACAATACAGTATGTATATTCTCTAGGTGTACAATTACAGGCTTACAGGTAATCTATTGCTGAAAAAAAATTCAGCCACCCTCCAACTTATCAATTGTTGTACCCAAAGGGTAGTTTGTCAAGATTTTATTAGCTCTGTATTCAGAAACTGGCCACTGATGAAGTGTTAGAGGATGGGTAACACAAATTGTGCAAATGGGCTCCAGTCTGTAAGTGTATAAGAACAGTGGAACCATAAAAAAAAAAGAGAGAACAGACTAATGTGATTTTTGCCATATGGTCTGTTTTATAATTTAATTCACTACCGGTGAATATGACAATTGTGATGAGAGTTTTGGGCTTCGTCCAAATTGGCCTAAGCATATGTGTTAATGATGATTAAAAGGGGTGGCAATGAATAGCTCAATATATGTTTCGCTGTTCTGACAGACAGGATCTGACATCCAGCCCTGCAGTGACAGAAACAGAGAGATGGAAGAGGTGTCTGACAGCCATCTTTGCTCACTCAGTATAAGAGAATGAACATTAGAATGGGAAAGCAAAAACTGATGAATGGGAGAAAAAAGAGAACATGTGAAAAATTACTTTAGCATTTGAAGATGTACTTAAGGAGACTAGAATGGAACATGTCTGGTCGTGCTTATTAGCCAAACTCCTTTCACATGGCTGCTGTCTAGGAGGGGTTTTTTTCTGTGACTTTCTCTCAACATATATATCTCCACTTTAATCTCTCTGTAGGTCATGTTGGTCTTTATGTCATAAAGAGTGTATTGACCTACCTAAGCTCCACCCACAGAAGCACTCTTTTGCAGCAACTTGGCAAAAACCCATTTCAATACAATGAAACATTGTTGCACTCTTTTTGTCTGCTTCATAAAAGTGAGCTGCAAGTTTGAGTTTATAAAAGCTACACTACTGTACTTTGTTGGACAAAAAAGAATCAAGTAAATCCCCAAACTAAGTGTAACATCAACAAACAATAATGCATTTCTCTGAAAAAATGCAAAGTGTGATTGCACGCCACTGAGCCACTGCTCAGACACTGTCCATCAAAAGGGGTGTACTCAAACGTTTGACCAATAGCTGGGCATACCCAAACACTTGACTGGCTAGATTTGAATGTAATGTCGTATTGATGAGAGGACACTTCAAACTACTTAGCCACTCTCTCTCTACAGCTATGAAAAAGTATTTGCCCCTTTGTGATTTCTTATATTTTTGCATGTTTGTCATGCTTAAATATTTCAGATTATCCAACTAATTTATTAGTAGACAAACATAACCCAAGTAAACACAAAATGCAATTTTAAAGTGATGATTTGATTAAATAAGGAAACCTAATTAAAACATACATGGCTGTATGTGAAAAGGTAATTGCACCCCCCTTGCAAAAGTAACTTTGGTTAATCACATTGTTTGGAAAACTGAGTGCATTTTCACTAGCCACACCCAGGCCTGATTACTGTCAGACCTGCTGACCCATGAGATCACTTAACAAGTTAAAAGATCCCAGAAAAGTAAGACATCATGCCACGATCTAAAGAAATTCAGGAACAGATAAGAAACAAAGTAATTGACATATATCTGTCTGGAAAAGATTACAAAGTCATTTCTAAAGCTTTGGGACTCCAGCGAACCACGGTGAGAGCCAATTTTCACAAATGGAGAAAATGGGGAATAGTGGTGAACCTTCCTAGAAGTGTCCGGCCTACAAAGAGCACAACAACGACGCATCCAAGAGGTCACAAAAGAATCCAGAACAACATCTAAAGAACTGCAGGCCTCACTTGCCTCAGTTAAGGTCAGTGTTCATGACTCAACTATAAGAAAGAGCTCCAAGGCGAAAACCACTGCTGACCAAAAAGAACACAAAGGCTCGTCTCACATTTGCCAAAAAACACCTTGATAATCCCCATTTCTTTTGGGACAATATTCTGTGGACTGATGAAACAAAAGTTGAATTTTTGAGAGGTGTGCATCCCGTTACATCTGGCGTAAAAGTAACACAGCATTTCAGAAAATGAATATCATGCCATCAGTGAAACGTGGTGGTGGTAATGTGACGGTCTGGGGCTGTTTTGCTGGACAACTTGCTGTGATTGATGAATTCTGCTCTCTACAAAAAAATCCTGAAGGAGAATGTGTGGCCATCAGTTTGTGACCTCAAGCTGAAGCGCACTTGGGTTCTGCAGCAGGACAATATTCACACACCAGCAAGTCCACCTCTGAATGGCTTAAAAAAACAAAATGAAGGTTTTGGAGTGGCCTAATCCAAATCCAGACTTGAATCCAATTGAGATGCTGTGGCATGACATTAAAAAGGCCAATATGGCTGAATTAAAACAATTCTGCAAAGAAGGGTGGGCCAAAATTCCTCCACAGCGATGTGAAAAACGCATTCCCAGTTATCGCAACCGCTTAATTGCAGTTGTTGCTACTAAGGGTGGCACAACCAGTTATTAGGTTTAGGGGCAATTACTTTTTCACATAGGGCCATGTAGATTTGGATAGTTTATTCCCTTAATAAATAAAATCATCACTTAAAAACAGCATTTTGTGTTTGCTTGGGTTATCTTTGTCTAATATTTAAATTTGTTTGATAATCTGAAATATTTAAGAGTGACAAATACGCAAAAAAATAAGAAATCCTTTCTCACAGCACTGTGTATCCCTCGCTCAATCTCTCTCTCTCCACATTTATTTTCAGTGACCACTTAAATGAATAATTTTTGACACCGTCCAAGAAGTGCCATCTACCCAAACTTTTCTAGAGGGAGAGAGAATCACCTAAACACTGATTCTGGGGCAAAAAAGTTCTGCCCAGGGAACGTTTTCCCAGATGGGAGGAGGGAAAAGAGAGTGTGTGAGGGGTGCACAATGCTGGTGGCTTTGCGGATGCAGTGCAGTGTGTGGTGTAGATGTCTGTGACAGAGGGGAGAGAGACTCCAATGATCTTCTCAGCTGTTCTCACAACCCTCTGCAGGGTCTTGCGATCCAAAACATTGCAATTCCCGTACCAGGCTGTGATGCAGCTGCAGAGAATACTCTCTATGGTCCCTCTGTAGAGCATTTGCCCAAGTTTAAATTCAATATTGCTCCACTGCATAAAAATAAACATACATTGTCATTCACCGAACATGTAAAGCAACCTGCCTAATATTGTGTAGGTCCCGCCGTGCTACCAAAACAGCTCTGACCTAACTGACATAACATTGCTGCTTAACATATCCCATCACTTGACAGGTGTCACTGTAATGAGACAGTTAATGGTACTCACTTCATATGTCAGTGTCATAATGTTGTGGCTGATTTGTGTATATTCATTTCCCAGAATTCATTAGGTCTTTTCTGAAGGCTTAAAAAGTCGTGATAGTTCTCTCCTTTAGAACTGGATTAGTCTATTGAATCAACTATGACCCCCAGCACACATTATAGCCTAGTATAAAAGTTAATACTAGAGATAGGGCTAAGGACAATGCATAGTTTAGCAAAATGCATATATACGGAAGATTTATAGACAATTTCATTTATAGACAATTTCCAAACACTACACCCACTATAAATTCCCTTCCTTGCATGTGTCACTTAATGAGGTTTATCTACTTTATAGGTCCACTATGTAGGTGTATAGTTACAGACAATAGCCATCTGTTGCCACACAAATTATCAGCCCCCTGCATCCCCCTTTCCACTTAATTTATTATTCATTATTTTATTATTGTTCAGGTTCTAACCCCCATGTCACACACGTCAGTGTCACTGCTAGGTTGACAGTGGTCCAAAAAAAGGTTAGTGGTGGTTATGTGGTCAGAAACTGACAATAGATGAAGGGCTAGCATAAATGTGATGGAGTGGATAGAGATTTATACAAAGTGGGAAATTATATTTTTTCAAAAATGTTTTTATTTTTTAACAAAAAATTGTCAGAGCTGTCTTTGGCCGACTGTTTTAATCTCATATGTCTACTCAGTTTCAGCTTGCTCTCCATTTGAAGTCAGGGGCATGCTTAACCTCCAAGAAATTCATAGGCCACTCACCCAGGAGATCCACTACTCGGCAAGAGAATTTTCTGCATTTCTGAATAAAAAAGCATCTACTAAATATCCTCCCTGTCTCTATCCATCACTTTAAATGTTACCTAAGCACCAACGAGATGCCATCTGAAATAATTGGCAATTCATTTTCGACCCTGACAATATAGTGGAGTCATTTCCCCACATTCAAACAATACCGGAGTGGGACAAAGTCCATGTGTCACCTCCCCTCTTCATTACAGCGGCGGAGATAGCCTCATCTCCATGGCCAACTTGCTCACATAATTGTTTTCCACCTCTCTCCCCACAGCCAATTTAAACATATTCCCTCTCCCTCTCTCTCCGACTCACGCTCTCTGTCAAGGTGCAAGGGAGTGAGTGGAGATAGCCCTCCCATCTTTCACTTTTCACTTTTATTCACCATCTATTAACTGCGTCGCACAGAAAACACTGGGTTTAATGCGCATGTCCTCTTTGCCGTTATTTGTGTAGTGACATGGTGACAAGGCAACAGGACTTGGAAATAAGTTTAAAAGGTGCAGCACTGTAAGGATGGATAGAGATATTCAACAGACTGGGACAAAGATGGAAATACTTCATTTCTCATTTTAAACACACAAGAAAAGTGTGATACCTAATAAATTATGTAACAAATACAAATAAAAATAGTTCCCACGCACTATCCACTGACAAAATTTCTTGCAAAAACCTGTTATGGTAATGCTTAATCAAACGTTGTAGCAATCTGGGTACATTTAGTTGATGTATATTTGTTTTTATTTTGGTCTGTTATGTTAGAGATCATAATCAGCTGTTAGAGCACTTTCCATTCAGAAAGTCTTTAGGCTTTTTCGGACTACTTTTCCTGTAAAAGAACACTCTTGTCCATTCCTTAAGCCAGCTTCATTCCTGCATCATTCTGTTGTGCTTAGTGTGAGAGTCATCTGAGGGAAATCACATACAATTTAAATGCATTGTTTTTCTCCTCAAATGTTTTCTTTTATAGGTTTTTTTCTTTTTACAGCATTTCAGGTATCAATATATATTTTTTTCCACTAAAGGTTGGATAGGAAAAAATGAAATAAAACTTTCTATAATATTAAATGAATACGTATACAATTTTACACTATATTCTTGTATCATAAAATTTAATGAAACATATGATTATGATGATTATGATTAGGTATATTTCAATTGGTAAAATGTTTTCCATACATATGTGGATGAAAGTTATTGTATATGTAGACATTATTTGTGTGAAAATGATTAAAAATTTATTTTCTCTTTAAATATTTAAATATAAGCTTTTACATCTAATGTGTAAAAGCTTATATTTAATTTTTTTCCCTAATATTTGCAAATGGCTTTTTTGCAGTACAGCACCACCTGAACTATGCCACTACCAAGCCAATCACTGCTGTGATGAGAATAGTCCACTACCTAAATAATACCTGGTCAACAAGGGTCCTGTGATCAGTAACTGATCAGTGATTCAGAAGTAGATAAATTGCGCACGACAGCAGATGGGCTACCGTTCATAATTGTACATCAATATAGTGGACCTGCCGGGTAGATTGGCCTCATAAAGTAAATAATTCTTATGAAGGAAGTACAAGGAAGGATGCATGGTGGATGCTTCTCCAAGGACAATAAAAATGCACAGTGTGGTGCAACAGGAGAATTGGCACACTGAGCCTAGACTTATTGGGCTAGTGCTCCAAAATATAAACTGAATGGAGAACAAATTCACATGAAATTGGTTTGCAATACAAGTCATTTATATTTCAGTCATGGATGTACATTAAGGTTGCACTACTTTACTTGGTGGAATCTTGTTCTCTGAACCACAGCATTGTTTAGGGGAGACGTGAGATCCACACTGAATAGGATTCCAGGCCCATCATTCCTCAATTCGCCTTCCATTCAAACTTGGTCCGACCCTTCCTCCATGCCTCTCTTAGGCGTAAAAACCCACCTGTCACGAACTACTGCAGTCTTAGACTTGGAGCCATATACTGGAGCATTTGAGATTAGCAAAGCTGTTCTAAGGCCACTCGATTTTTTTTTACTGCAAAAAGAAATGCCTGCAGGTAGAACGATAATGTGGTTCTTTAACTTGGTGCCAAGTAGAACACATTAAGGATTCAAAAACATCACGCTGAAAGTCCCTTTCACACTGTACAGCCAACAAATTCTTCCTGGCGACACCTTTCTCACTACAAAACCCATCTGACATGCACACAATAGTGTTTTTAAATGGCCAGCATGACACCAAGTAGTGGTAGGAACAATCTTTGTCCTTAAAACAATAGCTCAGAGAAAAGTCTCATGTAGACAATTATATATTACTTCTAATGTAGTCAATCAGCCAAGACATGTTTGGTGTCTGAATATTTGGTCTCTACAATTTTGCACTGGTACTACGAGGACAGTATATCTAACAAGTAATGAAAAATAGAAGTTGCTTGCCTAAATCATCTCACACACAAATATATATGTGGATTCACAGTTGATTTTACATATACATGATTCTTCAGCACTAAACAATTTTATTAAGAATATTTTAAGAGCTCTTGCTGATATGCTTGTATATCAGAAACACTCTTCAAAACAATATGATCCCATCAGAGACACTCAATGAATTGCCAAACCTTTTTTTTTTAACAGCGTAGTTATTAGAACCAATATGGAGGAAGGAGAATCCCATCCATATTTATTAAGTGTCACAGACTGAGAGAGATAATCTCGAGTTAGACATCCCTGACCACTAAATCTTAATTAATAAGGATATGACGAGCAACAGCAGCTCATCAAGTATTGGCAACCCCATGCTCAGCAACGTGACACATGAGCCATTGTGGCTGAGCTGTATATTCGTCATGCATGCATGGAGTAAAATGTAGATCTTTCTACCATAATTGTGCTGAAAAAAAAGAAAAGGAAGAAAATTTTACGCAAGCATAGCATTATAACGCTGTTTTGGTTTTATGCATTGTAGGAATGCCATTTATGAGGCAATAATAATGATTTACATCATAGAATAGCATTTGTAAATATTTTATAGGCATTTCAAAGGGATCGTCAGGCCAACAAAGTTTGAACGTTTTATGAGAGAAATGTACTTCCCGCATAGCCCATTTTACACAGCAACTGCGCTGGTCTCCGGGGTGTCCTGTGCAATCCTATAAGAAATATATAATGTATGCATCTGTGATGTATATACAAACATTTGAATATTATTTCTGACTTAATTTGTGTAAAATGTCATTTCATCACAAGCAGTAGAGAAACACAGGGTTGGTTGCATACTTTAATTCTTCCTCAGATCCAATAATCAATATCTGCCACACCTAGAATTAACAAAAGCTTGGGGTGTCCTACTAAAAATCAGTGGAACACTGTGTAGTTATTTTAGGTGTAATGAGGCATTAAAGGGCCATAACATGGAAAATCATTCTTTTTGTAATAAAAAAGTTTATTGTAGTATGTAAATATCTTAAGTCCATTTGGGTCATATATAGAAATTAAGCTGTAAGAACAGTTGGATTTCACTGTTTTTGTCACAAAATCCAGTGCATTTACATATACTCCATTTACATATAGCTACTAGTCTACTGCAGTTTAGGCCCCCAATCAGAAAGTGAGCTAATTACAACAGATGTTTTCTACACAGCTCAGTCAGAGAAGGTAAGGAGGTATATGACCTCCAATACCTTTCAGAATGTACACCTCCCTCAGGTTTACCAGACAAAGTGCTTTGACAACCCAGCCCATATTACTCTTTTGTGGATCTAATTTTGTCATATTATCTTACAGCATATATATTCATATTCCATAGAGTCTGCACAGAGAAGACACATGCCAGATCTCCTTGCCTGTCTGTGTTAATGTTCTTTAAAAAGATTTTTAACGAAAATCTGAGCATGTAGACTGACACAGTGTCCTCTGCTTCCTACTGTGTCATAGCAGACTAATGAGAAAAGAATCATTTTCACTTCATGGCCTTGTTGAAAGAGATGGAAGCAAATGGGCAAGTGGGAAGGGAAAATAAGGAAGTAGGAGGGAAAATAGAAAAGAGGGAAAGGCAGAGAGAGCGAGTGAGTGAGAGAGAGTGAGAGAGAGAGAGAGTTTGACGGTACCATGCTGTTAATTGCTTCTTTGCAGGAGGCTTCATCTTCACAAGGTCCCTCTTTCTCCCCTCCTTTTTCCTCCCCTGAAAATGCTAGATCGAGGAAGTGGCATGGCTAAAGGATTTGTGCCTATATTGGGCCTTCCCATGGAGTCAGCCAAACAAAGGGAGATACTTCAACAGGAGAAGAACATTATTGCAGATATTTTATGGCATTTCCCTCCAAACACATGCAAAATGTCAAATGGTCTATAAGTAATGGTTCTCATACTATTACAGAATGAATCTGTTATGTATTCATTTGCATATTTATTTATTTTCCTAAAGACAATTAATAAATGTTTTTACTAAAAGAGGTCATCCCTGGCTCATCTGGAGATCAACTGCAATTCCTGGTCAAAGAGTGACCACTCTAAAATCCATTCATACACACATCAAAGTGGAATATGGTGTATCTGGCAACATGGAGAGAGTGAAAATAATGTATTCCTAAAATATTCATATTTGCCAGTCTCTGGAGAGCAGTCATTGGAAATCCATCTGCTTTGAAAAGCACTGAAAGGAATCTCTGTACACTTTTAATGGCATTCATCCACAGACCAGTGGATTTCACACTCAATCCTGGGGGGAATGCTACATTGCGCATTGTAGGGTTTTCCTTGCTCTGACACACTTACATCAACTCATCAGCTAATTATCAAGCCCTTGTTGAATCAAACATGTTTTAGAAAGGAAAATAATTAGAGTAAAGTTGAAGGCTATTACTTTTGTTTTGCAATACTATTCAGATATATTTACATAACTGTAAATTTCATTTCAAAATGACTTACATACTAAATTGCCTGTAACTTTACTTTATATTTACAATTGCTTTTCTGACAAAAAATGAAAGTGATCATTCTGTCATACATGAACACACCACAGCGTGAACAGTGTGAAATTATTTCTCTGTATTTAATCCATTCACCAAGTGAAGCACCAAGGAACACAGTGCCCGGGGAGCAGTGTGTGGGGATGGTACCTTGCTCACGGGTACCTCAGTGGTGCCAGTAGCAGTCCTGGGATTTGAACCCACGACTTCCTGATTGCAGGGAAAACACCTTAACCACTAGGCTTCCAGTTTTTCTGCAAAAACCAAGACTGTGTGTGCAAACAGTAACTTTTGGTCAAATTCAAATCATGACACATTTGAAGGCAGCACTTTATCTGAAGGCAGTCAGTCACAGTACATGCATAATTTAACACCAGAATATATACATTTCTTATGTCAACTTATGAGGATGTTCTATGGAGTAAATGACAAGGTATATACCAAAGTAACAGACATTTACTCCATGTAAAATACAGTAATGAAACATTATTCCCAAGTGGAACTCCCAAGGCAGACATCTAAGTAAAAACTTCCATAAGTAAGAGGCCCTCTATTTAAAAAGTGGTCATTTTCTTGTGTTTTTTTGTCTTCATTCAGTTTAAGGGTATCTTTTATGGTTCCCAACTAGAGAGATACCATTTAAGTTTCATTACTTGGAAATTATGCATTATAAAAGGTTTATTAACAGAGCAAATGTCTCACACTTTTAGGCCCCTCATTTGAATACACTGTCATTGCTTTACAAACATGTCATTTTGCAAATACTGACACAAGCTGTTCATAAAATCTAAATGTATTATTCAGTGATTCTGCATTTGTCATAAAGTTCTTAGCCTTCAACATACCCTCTTTTGCTGATGAACACAAGCTAAAAGTTCAGAGTTCGTGCTTGGATCAGAACTGTAGTTCTTTCCTTGAGTTATGAGTGAAAACAAAAGCGTGAATTTTAGCATGCTATTGTTATCACAGATGACTCTTTTAACTTCTGAGAATGAGTGCTGTAGAAAGTTCATCCACCTATGTATCTGCAGCTTAAAGTCCACAAGTAAGAGAAAGATGAATCGCTTGACACCACTCAACATGTACCTTAATTCATGTCATCCAGTGCACCATCTGGCCTCCTCCAATTCTCATCCACTTCTCTATCGCAGCCCTCTCTCCAGGCCCATACTGCACCCTCTCAAACCCATAATAACCTGTAACCTTGGAAACAGTGCCCAGATGCCAATAATTTCTCAGCACACTCTTTCCACATGCGCGCCTCTGGAGCGGCGACACAGGCCGACTGCGAAATACTACAGCGGCGCCTGCGCTTCGAGGACAATTGCTTTTTAAGAGTGCTCCATTTGTATTTAAATAGAGCCTGGTGCGAGGGGAGGGAGGGGAGAAAGCTGGAGTGTGTAAGAGTAATGCATAGTTAAAGGAGTGGAATAATAAGGCCGCCGTATGTATTGTCAGGGAAAAGGATGAGGAAGGGATGAAAAAAAGGATGAAAGACATAAGCACTTGAAGACACATATACACAGACACATATACAGACACATAAATTTTCTTTACAGTCACTAAGGGAGGTATGACCCTGGCTCTCAAGGTTACTTGAGGAAGTTTGTTTTTTCTACAGCCTGCCATATGCTGTCTTTTAGGATAAGCCCCAAGACCCCCGTGGGGTCACTTAGGAATTACAGAGGGTGATGCTCTGCACAGGAAAAGGCTAACAAAGGAGAGTGTTTGTGCTGTGTGTGAATGTGTGTTGCTGTTCTAACGGTATCAGCAGGCCCTTAATGTAGCGTTATACTTTTATAACCCCTGTAAAGAAGATTGATCTCCCCATTTTTGCCCTTAAAAGTGAGTCTTTTATGAGTGAGGAACCACAGTAGAAAGGAGTTAAGTGATGCACTGCTGTGCCTTGGTGGGAGAGAGAAGGTCCACAGGGGCCTCCTGAACCCATAACGCATTCAGCCCGAGGCCTCCCTTGCCTCGCCCCCCTCTCTATCCCTCCTTCCCTCTCTTTCCCTCCATATACTCTTAAAAATAAAGGTGACAAAAATGGTTCTTTGGAGCAATGCTACAGAACCCCTTTTCTGAAATTAACCCCTTGAAACTCCAATATCTTTGGGGGGTTAATCTCACAACAAATTACAGTTCTATACAAATAATGGCATAACTCCAAGAACTCTTTAACAAGTACTACAACTACAACTCCAACCTAAAACCAATAAGTTAAGTGATATTTTACCAATGATATTTTACCTCTAAATCTTGCAATAGTTGCTATAACAGAGCTCAGTAGTGGTAACCACGTGGTTATAAGACTGAGGAACTGAACCATTAGGACCCATAAAGTTAAAGAATAAATTGTGCGTGAGTTTATATGAGTTGTGTTGTGTAAGTGTGAAGATCCTCCACATATTGTAAAATGTCTATGTAAACTGATTTAACCAAGCTCAAACCACAGTTGAGCTCTGTTATAGCAACTATTGCAATATTTAATTGGACAATGATAAAATACCTCTCAACTAATTGATTTTAGGTTAGAGTTTAGATTCAGATTTAGATTGATCATCCAGTTTAATCCAAATCCGTCTTCTGTCTGGTGATAAGACTTTGCCAAAGACCAGTTTGAATCTTCCACCACAGGATTTATGTTGTTATGCATGATTAAACCAGATCAGCATAATCTGAATTCCATGGCAATAAAAAGCACCATGTTGCTCTCATTGTTGGATGCACTGCGTTCCTTTTCAAGCGAGTGTGGGCAAACATACAGAGTCAATCTATAAGACTACAAAGAATTTTAATTTTTTGTAATAAAAATTAGAATAAGTGATTCCAAAGAATATATTTTCATTTTATCTGTACTAGTCCTCCAAGCCAAAAGCTGTTAATGGTTAAGAGTGTAACAGTCTTTTATTTCAAACTCTCTTCCTAATCCTACATTTTTCCCAACCATTCTCTCCTTCTGTTTCGCTCCCTCTCTTCCTTGAAGCACTTTCTCCACCCCAGCCATCCACCGTTACAGTTCACAGATCCACAGTATCTGGCACTGTACCTCTGAGACAGGGTGTCCCTCCTGGGCCAGACATTTAAGACAGGGATATACATCCGCCCAGACCCTTCCATTGCGTCCCTCGCCATTGTGTTTCCAGCCCCAGTAACTTTAACACATTTCCAGTGCCGGAAAGAATCAGAGAGGGCCATGGCACTTGTTTCAGTGATTACAAACGGAGGACATTGACAGCGCTGATGTGGAATGAAAGAGTGCCATTTTTAATAACGTCCTGGTCCAAGCACCAATGCATTCTTCTGTTTGTGTTGGACCATCTTTCCACTCTGTCGAGTGCTGAGTGACTGATGATTAAACGCATTGCCTCCAATGTCTAACATGATTAGAGTGAAGGTCACACTTAATTCTTTAACAACAACCACAACTGTCATTGGCACAGGGCTTGGGCACAGCACTCCGTCAAACAATGCAGTCTGACTGATCCAGCTAGCGCGACAGCTCTCCAAAATGGCTTTTCCCGCCCCTCCTACTCCTCCATCCTTCTCTCCTCTCATTCTCCGATTTTTTCAGGCCTTTTCTCTTCATCTCCAGAGAATATGATTTGTCATGGTGACTGAGAGGGAGAAAAAAATGTTTACTCCAGGAAAAAAACATCTCTAACGCCTTTTAATGTATTCTCTTAAAAGAATTGACGCAGTGGCACGGAAAAAGATTAATTTATCACGCCATCAAGCACAGGAACCGCTGTTGAGAGGAATGGGTGTAAATTGCGAGGCAATGACAATGGCCGCGTTACAGATGGATTTCTCTGTCTGCGTCTCATATTGAAACTCGGTGGGAAGGGGGTAGAAAAGCAATTTCGTCAGCGCTCGTCAAAACTTTCTGACGGGGGTAATTTTGATCCATTAGCTCTCCTCTTTTCGCCTCCAACAATTTTCCATCTTTCACTTTTCTCTTCTTAAGATCGCAGAGGGAGAACCCCCCCCCAGGCCAAAACAGCATTTGCTTTCCATAAAGTGCTCCTGAGCTGCATATGTGTCCGACAGAGCCCGGTCTCATGAGTTTTCGTGAAGCCATCACGATATAAAATCTATTCAAAAACGTGCTGCGATCACGCTTTAGGCCTTTTTTTCGTGCTAGGACAAAGCTTCACTACACTATGTATTTTAATGCACAGTGCGTAACATCGCCAGTATCAGCGCTATCAGGAGAGAAATAATGAGTTGATTCCTTATTGTTTTTGTTTGCAAAGCGGTTGAAACACGTTGAACGGCCATGAGACGGGGAAAGTCCCTAACCTTAACCTTAACTCTAACCCTAACCTTAACCCTAACCTTAACCCTAAACCTAAGCCTAACCTTAACCTTAACCAATTTCTCATTGATGCTACACACTTAAAAGTAAAGGTGTCTACTAGGTTATGTGGAGAACTACCATTGTCTTCATGAAGAGCCTTTCAGAAGGTGTTCTGAAAGAAGTATTTTTGTAATGCAAGTGGGTACAAGTTTGTCCTACTTGTCCAGAGCAGGATAAGTTCCTCTTCTGAGTCTTGATTCCTCTTTGTGGTTCTTCCTCAGGCTTTTTTTTTCTTTTGAATGGTTCCAGTCAATTTTTCCTTTGCATGTTCTTGGGGATTTTTCCAAGGCTAAGTTACCCATGGCTAACTTATTATTGTGGTCCGGACTTGGATTACTATATAGATTAATAAAAAGAGAAACATACTGATTTACTTACAGTGGTGGTGTTAGACTCACTTTCCACAGTAGAACTGGTACTTAAATATGTCCTCTGTGGTTTGGATTATGTATTGATTATGGTAAAATGTGCATTAGGTAAGTGATGTTAAATAAATGTGTATAATATGTTATCAGCGGGTCCCATTTTGCCACACAATATATTACTTATACCTTTCTGCTCTGGATGTGTATTTAAAATGAAGCTTTCAGATACATTAATCGTTTCAAACATCTGATTCCTTTCACGACTTATCAAGTTGGACAACTCTTAAAACTCTGAAATTAATTCACATTTTTACCATTTATTTCTAAAATAAAATCATTCTGATCCAAGTGATTATCACGACTAATAAAAATAGAAATGGGAGGAGCTTGCTTGTTTTCGTTCCCTTGTTTAGACACATGCCTCCGCATTTGGCGCCTGGGCTTTGGGCAAAGAAATCTTACATCAGGCTGAGCGCACACCAGGTAATACTGTGGCAGCGTGGAATTGATAAGGGCTGGAGAGAGTGCAGCCATTATCGGTGGAGAGTGGCATGTGTGAAGGATTAGCTTGGATCAGGCTTATCCCAGGCTCTCCGCATCAGTAGTGCTAGCCAGCCTACTCTCCCCCTCTTACCCCCATCTGTACTCCAGGAAAAGGCTCTGCACTCTTATCCCGGTGCTGAGAGACTTAAAGGCTATCACGGCTTCCTCTGGTCACTCCAGTCCAGCACAGAGAGAGCACTGGGGGTGAGGGAATTACTCAGCAAGCCGTGATATGTCATTGGCAGGTCTGGGATGTGCCAGAGAATGGATTATGTGGGGATTTTTCTGGGAATCCCTGAGGAGAAGAGGGAAAAAAAAAACGATTTGCAAATCTATAGGTTACTGTTGATGAAGGGGGATGGGACTTTCCTATCTTTATTAATGCAAAAAAGGGCTCAATACACAGTCATAGGCCAAAGTTTGGGCATCTGTTTTCAAACTGCATTTTATGCATGCGTATCTGTTTGAGTGAGTGAGTCCGTTTATGCTATCAGCAAGCAGTCTGGTGTCTAGATGTTGTCTCAGAAAAAGCATATCATTAAACTTTCTTGTAAAAATGTGGAGGAATCCATCAGCATTATTTTTTAACACACCCTATATTATTCACAGTTGCCTCCTATGTGAAACAGAAAATTGTTTCTCTTCGCTCATTTATAAGATTATTTGTATTAAATTAGCAATGGGTAAAAATCAGTCTGGCAAAGGTGATAAAAATGAAATTGCACAGAAATTCTTCAGGTGTGGGGAAAGGAATAAAATGTGAAGGAAGTTAATAAAGAAAACATGTTGTCAGTTTGCAATCTCCCCCACTTCAAACATAATTCAATTTCCCATATGAAAGGAGATACAACTTTTAATTAAATTTGTTTTATTTTTTTGTACATAGGTGCAATAGGTGAGGGACCTCAATTATAATGTTCTAATTAAAAACATAAATAAATAAATAACTGTTGGGGGGTGCGGGTGAGGAGGAATCTCGAGATGATTATGAAGTTTCCTCTATTGCATTGCTCCTATTAAAACCAGGAAGCATTGCTTAAATTGAAAGTGACGGCACAACTGGTGGAAGGCAGCATTTGATTTCTAAATTATCATATTTTCTGAGTCAATAATAAAAAGCTTATGATAACTCCTCAGTAGCTGCACCAGCAGCCTTTAATAAGATGGGGCCACTGAAGCAGAGGACAGTGTGTGAGTATGTGTGTGTGTGTGTGTGTGTGTGTGTGTGTGTGTATTTGTTGATGCCCAGCTCAAGTTGCAGCACTGGCTAAACTTAACACCACATGGTTTAATATAAAAGATTAAATCAAGATTGCATTTAGCTCTTTAATAGAATTATGATTCTACTCACAGTGGATTAATATGATTCATAACATGATTTATAGTTTACAACTGTTGGTAGGCTCTATCAATCCAGGCTTCATCGGGGGGTCGAGGCTGAACGCAATGAAGTCCTCTTCCGTTGCCATGATGAACTACAGATGAGCTCTAACCTGTGTGCAGTGAATGAATTGTAGAGTTTTGGGGGGCAAGCACCCCTCATTGATTTGTGAATGGTAATCTCCACTGATGAGGCGTGGCGGTAGATGTATGCATACCCCGGTGATTACGGCCCCAGCAGGCATGGCTTGCTTCATTAGGCAGGGCTGGGGAGCGCTGACCCCGGACGAGTCACTCAGTGGCAGGCTCAGGCATAATTGTCTGGGGAGGGGGGAGGGATTTCGCAGAGACAGTGCAGGTCTCTTACGTACGGCCCTACCGAAGGCTACAGGTCTGCTGCAGGGGCAAAGAGCAGCGGTGGGAGATCTATCAAGGGAACTGCTCTGTGTTGCGAATCCCTGATGAGCATGCTCCAGCATATCCTGAGTGGGCAGGGGGACTAGCAGCTTGTGATGCTAAAGACATAAAATTGTGGTGACAGCTGCCACCGGCATGTTTTGTCTCTATATAATTGTTAAAGTCTATATTTAGGTGAATACGATTACTGTTTATTCACGCATTAGTCCTAGATGTTTAGGTGATGTATTTCAAAATTTGTCCCAATGCTAACTGACTTGTCAGTTCTATTGACTAGCTACAGAGTGGTTAAAGATTGACAGTACATGTAATTAATGTTTTGAGACGTGAAGATACAATGAATGTAGTAAATTGATGGCGAAATCTATCAAAGTTTTAAGGCATCATGGGCACTAATGTCATACAGATGGTCATCCTTTTCAAAACTGAGCTGCCCAGGTAAAAAAAATTGTCACATGCAACATTTCTTCTCTAATACTTTTTACAAGTTCCCTTGCTTAAATGACAGCACCAGTGTCAGGTAAGGACAGAAACCATCTCCAGAGAGTGATGTAATCTTTACCTGACAAAGTTCATGCTGTTACAAAGGCAAGCGGACAAGTAACCAACCAATAAATGATGCATGTGATTTTTTGACTCATGAGTTTACATAACATATTAGTTGCAAAGGGGTTTCGTGTTTTATTTGCACATTTTCTGCTGCTTTTTAATATAATTCTGTCAGGTTCTTGGGGCAACCAAAATCCAAGGTATTTTTAATTAAAGATGGGGCTTTAATTAAAGATGTACTAACTTCAGTCACAGTATTTTCCCCATCAAAGTATAGTTTAGACAGTTATTTTTCAGAGCATAAGGGAATATAAAAATTTTAGAAAAAAAGGTGACTAGGGTGGCGCTTCTCATTTCTCTGGGATGGTACCTCCAGGAGTATATCTTTAGTACCTTCAGTTATGGAATGTAGTTTTATTCCATTGCAGTTAGATATTTTAAGAACCCTTTGTTTTAACCTTTTTATTCTGTTTTCATACACACAAGCCCTCATACCTTTAACTGGTGTAACCTTTGAAACATCCTCTACAGAGGCTGTTTACCTTTATGGAAGCACCTAAAAATAATGTGTTTAGTGAAACATGATGATAAAGTGGTGGGGCATTTCCCCAATAAACGCCAGGCTTAAATCCAGTCTCATATTCTGGTTAGAGAAACTGGTTACAGAGTTGTTTCTTAGTGACAGATTGAAATCATGGAAACATCATAAGTCACAGAGTGCAGCAAGTAAAAGTAAGACCCTCAGTAATAACATTTACCTATGTACGTTCTTCTTAAGGCTGTGTCCTGTCCCACTAATTATGGGACAATACAGCACTTATCAGCCTCCTCTAGGAGGGAAAAAGAGGAGAAACATGATGCTATCTTAGATAAGTTCATTGCATAGTGGTAAAGGTGCCCATCTTCTTGGAACACTCCTAAGACTAAAGAAATGTCAATTGATTTTAGAAAACAGTCTCCACCTTGTTTGACCACCTTCAAAGGTCAGCCTATTGAGCCTGTCAGTAACTACAGATATCTTGGGACTGTATTAGACAATAAGTTAAAGTTGGACCAATGTAATGAATTTATTAAAAGAAAGGGACTGCAAGGGCTTTCTTTTCTCACAAAGCTGTTAACTGGGCAATATGACAGATGATTTGCAGCACTTTCCTTGGGATTGTTTGTTTGTCTTTAACACACTGTGGCTAAAATTCTTCTTTATTTGTTTACCTGGGGCAGTTGGTGACCTAGTGGTTGGGGAGTTGTCCCTGTAACCAAAAGGTTGAGGGTTTGAATCCCAGGACTGCTAGTGCAACCTCTGAGGTTTCTTTGAACAAGGTACCATCCCCACACACTGCTCCCCAGGCACTGTGTTCCTGGCTGCCCGCAGCTTCACTTGGTGAATGGGTTTATTACAGAGAAAGAATTTCACACTGTGTGCTGTAGTGAGTTCATGTATGACAAATGGACACTTTACTTTGCTTACACCACTTACTTTAACTTATATTTCATGCTCTTTCAGTGGATTTTCTATTGTCAAATGTGATTTTTACTGTAATTTTCCAATTCCCCTTATTAATTTAAACATTTATGGCCAATTTCTAGTATCACTGTTATGTTTAAGGCAAGAAAAATGCAACATTCCACTGAGGCTGCCATTGTTTAATTTTTGTATTTTTTTTTTTTTTTTTACTGACAAAAGGGTTATTCATCTCAAATAAACACATGAATAGTGGCAATTTAAAAAATATTTGCTGTTTTCATCAACTCTTTTTTTACTCAGTAGTTCTAAATGTGCATAATACATGGATGGAAACTACTATTTTCTGGGCTAAGTCAGAGGGGAATTGCTGGCCTGGCCAAAACAGAGAATACAGTCTTCTTCTGGAGACAGAGAGAGAGAGAGAGAGAGAAGGAGACAGAGAGCGAGAGAGATATAGAAAGAGAGAGATACCTTGAGGACCTAACCCTTGTGACAAGGACGTCAAACAATCAGCATGAGCTCAAGCATTTAATGGCCACATAAACATTATTGATGCTGCCAGCACTTTGTGATTTATGAGAGCAAAACTATATTACATGTGTAAGAGAAAGCCTCATTAGAATTTTCCTCCCACTCACTGATAGCAGCCACTGTACCCACTTATGAAAAGCAGCTAACGCCCTGTCCTTCTCAGCAACCTTTCCCCCCTGCATAGAGAAAAAGAGAAAGAGAGAGAGAGAGAGAGAGAGAGAGAGAGAGAGAGAGAGAGAGAGAGAGAGAGAGAGAGGCTGTAACATTTAAAGACAGGAAAGCGGTATGGGGAAGTGTCTTATCACACACACATTGGCTGTCAGAGCATCCCTGACCTGCTCATTAGATATGCAAGTGCATTAGCACGGATGCTGTCTGCTAAAGGTCAGGCAGCGAGGATGCTGGGATAGCCGGGGAGAGAAGCTGCAGAGTGGGAAAACCTTCAGGCTCACCCCTTTGAACTTCATATCATTCTGGCCAGTGCTTAATAGGTCCCGGGGGAGGATCAGAGACAGAAAAGGCGAAGAGAGAGGCCACAGAGGCGTAATGGGACATCACGCCACCTTGACATTTTAATTAAGGCTCTACCCCATTAACATGCACAAAGCCGGGGTAAAGACAGGCCTAATGTAAATTCATACGCCACTCATACAAGGCCGTCGTCAGTACGTCATATAAATAGACACTTTAAACATTGATGGCTGAAGGGATAGCTACAGTGACTGGAAATACACCTGTACCGAAGGAGAATTCCATAGATTTTTCAAAATGTTTGCACAATTCAAGTTGTTAAGATGTAAACATAGTCATTGAAGTGAAAATGGCTATGTAGTGAAATAGTGCCTTGAAGTGAAATGCTCCAACATACTAAGTAAGAATTATTCACAGTGATGGTGATAGGAACTAGACATCTGAGGAATTTAGTGTTCCTGAAAGCTCCCTCATGTACCTGAAACTTTTATCAATACGCTACCCAGTGTCTGAGACAACAAAATCTACTAATGAAAAATAGGTAGTGCAGGCCAAGTTGAGGCATGTCTCCAAAGCATACTTCTTTTTTATTTACCACTTACAAATACCTACATTTGTGTTGTAAATATTGTGACCCCTCGTTCCTATCACTATTATGAAGAAAAACCTCTCTCTAAATGTGTTATAGCACCAAGTCAGATGGTAGAAGGTAGAAGCTCCACAATATGCCTCAATAAATTAAGTTTAATATTGGAACCAATGTTACACATCAAAATTGAGGAGACATGTGTAAGCCCACTGATCTTTTTGGATAGTAGCTCCACTGGTGCTGTGGGCATCAACCCCTTGTTCCTAACATTAACACTGCAAACAAAGACTCAAACCTGCACTGATGAAAAGCAGTGGTGTTTCTCTGACATAGTGAAAGCAAATAAAACTAAAACGAGGATCTTTCTGTAATAATTGTGGCAGGACTAGCACTGCCACTTGTGGTGACCTGGATGGGAGGAAGCTCCAGCAACAAATGAATCATATTAAACAATGAGGCAGCATGAACCGGAGTAACCAAACTATGAACATCTGTATGATTACGGTTCTCCACAGCCGGAACTCCACACTTTGTACACTGTATAATATTTTGTATAGACATGAAAAAAGCAGACTCAAACCTCACAACTCTCACACAGGTACCACTTCCTATGGCTTTCTACCTTTCCGAAATTACAGTCGCACCTCAGACACTGCACTCAATAGGCTTCTCTTGAGTTCCTATTTTGACAAATCCCATCTTGAGCTATGAAGAAAGAAGCAGGTATTGATCCAGAGGGCACCTAATTTATCACAGTGCCTGAAATCCTGAAAAAATATTTGACCAAGGGGGTTATTCAATACTATTTTCTCCATCTACCCACAGAATTAAACCAGCCTTTTTCCCCAGCAAAAAGTGAGTGATGACAGCTGTCAAGGAGATGGGATTTGTGACAGAAATTTTCTTGCCCCCCTCCCCCATAGTTCTCCTTTCCTCTTCACTGGGTTCATTTACAACATGAATAGACTTTCAGGCATGCAGTCATTGACACACAATCGCGTGCATGCATGCTGCTTTTTGAACATGCAAACTCTGCACACAGACCGCACATCAAACAGTCTGATTAAATTGCGCCGCATGCTGCGAAACAAAACCTCATAACAGGTCTGAGAAGGCCTCTGCTGATGCCAAACTAAAGGATCTTGTAGTTTGTGACTAGTTCGACACAGCACGACTGAAACAAATTGCCTGCCTACTGTCCCACACAGGGTGGCATTCTGACTGTGAGTCCACAGAGAGTAACAGCTTGTTGCTTAGCACACAGCACGTGAGTAGTTACAAGCTATGATTCAGCACTACTGCTTATGAAGCCACAGTATGAAACATCCCTGGACAAGCACAGAGCTGCTCAATCAGGGGGTAAGAATGAGGCCCTGCAGGATGCTTGTTGAAAAACAAAAGCATAAGCGCAAACTTCTGATTTTATTTTTATATTCCCAATTTTCAACATTTATTATATCCTGCCATCATTTCAAACTAAAACATAAAGGATCCTAATGCACTGCTTGTGACCATATTTATTCAGAACGGATGTTTTCATGATGCCATATAAATGGCCTCATAATGTGTTATTTGGCACATCTAATACATTTTAGCCTATTCAGCTGTTATAATTACATATACAGTATATACATACATTAAGGAGCAGCTGGTTGCATAGTGCTTAGGGCATTCGCCCTGCGGTCAGGACGTCGTTTGTTCGATTCCCAAGACCGTTAGGCACCACTGAGGTACCCTGAGCAAGGTATCGTCCCCACACACTGCTCCCCTTACTGTTGGCGGCTTCACTTGGTGAATGGATTAAATGCAGAGTAAGAATTTCGTGCTGTTCACCCTGTGTCCTGTTGTGTGTTCATGTATGACGGAATGTTCACTTTCACTTCACTTATAAAGCAAGAGTGTGTGACATATTCTTTAGTTCATATTTAGTAATGAATTATAATCTGTTTACAGGAATGTTACAGACACTAATATAATTCAGAAGACATAAAAGAGCATTATGCCAGGTCTTTACTATCTTTAAGTGAAGTGACTTTCTTTAATCAGCTTTTACATGTTAAGACATTTCAAAACATATTAACTTTATGAACAATGTCAAGCACTCTTTACAGGCCTTAAGTCAAGTGAGATGTGCAGCTAGCTTGTTATTTACAAAAAGGACATGTTTTTAATTTTAAAAAAGAAAACAAAAAAATTTCAAGAAGAGCCTAAGGCAAGATTTATTTTAACAGGTGACGCATTGCTTGAAATTCTTGTGAAACTAAAAGGAAAATGTTGTGTACGGTGTGAGTCATGCTGCAGCTGATGAGCCCAGGGGCTAACCTAATATTTCACGCAGTGGGCTCATGGATAAGTTGCTCTGCTCCATCTGCCAGTGCATAAACTAGCGTTAGTTAACTAACCTGGCTTAAAGCCATTGCTAACATTAGCTACATCCCCAAATAGAATTTGGCTAGCTTCGCTAACTGAAGCTGTATGTGTCTTTACAGATTACATGTAATAGAGCAAGAAGCCTAAATCTGATAATTCACTACAAAGAAGATACTCCTCAGTGGCAGCCACTGTAGTGTGACAGTATGGCAGATTTTAATTCACTTGACTCAGTGGTTGCCATTTGACTTTGGCTAAAAAACAAAAACACATTGAATATGCTTTTTGCAAAACGTTTGAGGATACTACAAATGAGTCTGATTACATACTCTCACACAATTTACTAGTGTTTGTGCACTTTTTTCTACATTTTAGAACCAGGCATAAAATTATGGGCATGTATCATGTCACGTTTTTGGAAGACGTCCCTTAAAAATGACAGAAGACAGAGGCATGAGCCTCCAAAGTGTGCTGAGAATATTTAGCAACAGAACAATTCTGCTGTCAGGTGCAGACACAGCATAAAACATGTAGTGATACAGCTGCAATCTCACAATGTGTTTTACTGATTTCTGTGTAGAGTAGAATTAAGAACGTTGCTGTAGTGAGTTTCAGGAGTGATCTTGAGAAGGTTACTGTACTAGGTTTTAGGAGGATAAACATGACTATGATTGCTGCAGTGTGTTTTGGGAGAAATGTAGAGAAGATGTAGTGTGATTCAGGGTTAGGAATGTGGAGAAGGTTGCTGTGGGACAGTGCGGTAAACAATGTCACATAAACAATAACCTGAGTACACGCAAAATACAGTTTTTAAATGACCCATTAATTAATGTTTTAAATAGAACCTTTCCTGCAAAGTGACGTAGGCTTGAAAGTCTTAGCTTATTGGACATTATCAAAGTCCACTGGCATACATCAATGAAGAGAACCTCTTGCTATCAAGAAGACTGGGATTCTTCCTCAGTTCCACAGAGCCAGTGCGAGGACAAACACAAGAGAGTTTTTTGCTTGAGACAAGGTTAGCATTCATGATTCTACCATGTTTCCTCAGAAGAGCCACAAGGCGAAAACATCTTCTAACGAAGGGGAACCTAAGGACTTGTCTCACTTGTGCCAAAAATACCTTTAAGACCTTGAAGCCGTTTGGAATAATATTCTGTGTACTGATGGATTGAAAGTGATAATAAAAATAAAACAAGATTTTATACCAGCTAAAAATGTATGTTTCTTCATGAAACAATACTTCCAAGCTGGAAAACTTTTAAGAACATTTCATTGCTATTCAAACAAAATCTCCAATTTGTTTTTTCTTTCTTCTTCTGAAATATTTTTGTGCAAATTAAGCTCATGCTTTGAATATTGCGATAGTGATAGTAAGATTGTGTGCAATTAAAGATGAAGGCTGTTAAAAATGTGTGCATGCAGACCCATGTGTACCTTTTAGGGTAACCTTGCAGAGCTGCAGATGGGTGAAAAAAGAAGATAGATGAGAATGCTGTACTCCACTAGTAGAAGTTATATGCTGTAGACTTAGAAGAGCTCTACAACCCAACAACCTTTTGAGCTGGGGAGTAATGGGGAAGGGAGAAGGCCCAAAGTTATCGTTGGTGTGAAGGGTCACGATATGTTACGAAGTGCAGCAATAACTCTGCCTCCAATGGTTACTAGCTATGCTTTCTGTCACGGGTTCATCAATAAGGTGATAGCTACGTACTAGCGAGGAAACACAGCAGTAGCCCTCTGGTGTAGATCACCTTCTGAGGAGAAAGGGGAACAGCCTGGCTGGCAACTTACTCCAAAACTCTTATAGCAAGTGTTATTTAAAATTAAACAACATCTTCTTGTTCTTTCTCTATTTTTAAAACAAGAAGGACAAAGCTACTCTTTTCCTGTGCATTGCAGCCAAAAACACACAAATCTCTTTGCGTACAAATAAATTGCATGATGATCAGCTGTCAAAGGACACAAACCCTTGCAAACTAAGCATGCGAATTTGAATTTGTTTGTGACATGTGTTGTGTTGATTCAAAGCAAGGCGAGAAGTGGAAAGAAAAAAAAAACAATCAGAGTTGGAGTCGCATCCCTAGTCAAGAGATTGTTTCTATTGTTTCTACCACGAGTGCGTGGCACTCGCTCGCACATAGACAACACTCCTTTGATTTTTCATCATGAGGAAGAGGACGGGTAAGAGAACAGCTTCCTCCGCCCTGCTCCATTACACACAGATTGTTTTGGGAGGGAAAATTGGTTTGAAAATTGTTTTGTTTATTGTGGAAGGAGAATGTGTGTACTGTAGGCATGACTGTACCCTGTACTCTTTTCAAATGCTGCCTTCAGGCTGAATCTATTACAGAGATGTCCAGCCTCAGGACATAAAGAAATTCTGGTCTGAATGGAAAATACATTATCAACACTTCCGAAAGTGTTCTGGCATTGATTATTTACATTAATAGGTGTGACAAATGAATACTGAATGTTTCAACTGCCAAAATTTTTGCATTGCTTCATTCAGTGCTGCACTACTTCCACAAACAGTAAAATCTGGAACCAGCATCTCTCTAAGAGTTTGGAAGAAGATCAGCCAGGTGTCGCAACCTTAAATTTGTGACATGCAAGATACTTTTGTATAGACCTCTACATTTGCAATGATTTCATAGTACAAATAAAATGTAAATAATTAATGCAAAGCTTAGAAGTGTCTTTTTTGAAGCAACTGAAGAAGCTGAAATGGAATGTTCATGTTTCTATGTATGTACGCATTGTGGGCACTGCCAGCTGTTGGAGGAACAAACAAAACACAAGGAGTCAGGCATAGGTGTTTCACACACATGCTTTACTCAAGAGGTGCAGGGGTACTCGTGTGGGGCTGTGAAAGGTGTGCAGAGAGGTTAGTGGTGAACCAGGCAGGGAAGGAGAGGGCCAGCCACTGACCTTGGAGCCAAGGTAGGTAGCGGCAGAGTCAGCAGGGTCACCGTGTGGGTAGCCCTCCAGACTCGAGTCTGTCAGGTCAAAGAAGTTGAAGCAGTCATGTAGTCACTGCATCCATCCAAACACCCCACCCTGCTCTGTGGGGGCCCTTTTAACTTGCAGCTCTCCTTGTTGAACATCCTGTTCAGCTGGGGTTTGTCCTGGGGCTCCGTCTGCTCGCTTCCCAAAGTGGAGTGGCAGCTGGCCGTGGTGCTGAATTGGCCCAGCAGAGATGTGCTGCCGGTGTGGTGCTGTTCTTTCAGCACTTCTGCTGTGGCAACAGGAGGAGCACCTGTCCTAAAACGCCATTGGATTGGACATCGCTGACACAGTATGCTCTGCAGACATGTGACCGTGATCATGTGACCACTCCATACTGGACGGTGGAAGTGAGGGTTTGATATCGAGTGACAGATAGACAGAAACAGACTAGTGACAAATAAAATACTTTTCATTTGTTGACAGCTGTTTAAATATGTCAGTGCCGTTATCAGTGGAAGTTGGCTACCTGGTTGGAGTCCACAAAAATGGATACTTTGAAAAGCTTTCTATAGCAGACTTAAAAACCCACCCGTATCTTCTCCCCTCGGAGATCTTTACAGATTTAACCAAAGAGCCTGGCCTGCCCGACTTTACTCCACACGATTTGTCTGTCTATCTACCGGAGATATCACATTTGAATTTAGTTGTTTTAATATTAATGAATATATTAATTAATATTAATATAATAATTAATATTTGTATTTATATTTATATCTATATTAATTAATATATTATTTCCCCTGCTATTTACTCAAAAGATGATGTCATTTTGGTCTTAAATCAAAGTACTACATGTCTGCTAACTAGTGATAGGGAATACAAATGCTATATTACATGATATTTGTAACTACAGCCTATTTTATTCATGATGGCATCTTGTCGCAATTCTGCGACTTTGGCGCTTAGAGGGTTAAGTACATACATAATATTACATGCATGACAAAATGTGTTAATAATAGGAACAGCCCACCGCACAGCACAAAATCACCATTTTTATTATGTCTGTGGGTCCCTGTTATCTCTTTTAAACTACTAAAACACTTTCCGTCCAATCGCGCCTACAACTCACTTCCGCCGTCAAGCATGGACGACCTTATAGGCGCGGGAAAAAAGTGACGTCACATGCAGAACATCAGTAGGCTGAGGAGGTGGAGCTAAACAGCTATAGGCTGAAAGAGTGGGGCTTAACTGTCGTTACCTGAATGGGTGGGGCTAAACTACTGTAGACTGAATGTTTGGGCCGAAACTGCTGTAGACTGAATGGGTGGGGCTAAACTGATGTAGGCTGAGTGGGTGGGGCTGAACTGTTGTAGGCTGAGTGGGAGGTTGTAAGGAAATGTGTCAACACTTATGACATCACAGCAATGATGGATTCCATACAGGCTGTTTTTGCAGTTCTGACTGTAAAAAGTTTTTTTAAAACTTTACACACCACATTAAAGGCCTTATTTAAAAAAGAAATGATTATACTTTTTCCACTTATGAGTCCTGTCCCCTCTTTAAAGTTGACTCTGTTTCTGAAGGTTTTGGCCTGGAAGTCGAGCCAGAAGGACGGATAGACGGAGAGATAGAGAGGAAGAGATAGAGACAGACAGATAGTGGAGGAGAAAGATGTGATTACGAATAAAGAAGCACTCAGGGGCAGATAGTGAATCTCTGAACACAATGAGTGGGAAAAAAAAAACACAAAGTAAGTGTTACCAATGGAAAATCATGCTCCTCTGTAAGTGGATGTGGCTGAAAGGTCAAAAACCATACGGATGGACCCGTGTGTGTGTACGCGTGTGTGTGTACGCGTGTACGCGTGTGTGTGTGTGTGTGTGTGTGTGTGTGTGTGTGTGTTTGCAAGAGTTTGTGTGAATGTGTGTGTGTGTGGGGCAGTTGGACGCTCTGCAGGTTTGAGGGGGATTAATAGTGGTGACAGTGCTGTGAACACACACACACAGGCGAGTGCCTCAGTGCTGCTGTATTAATAATGCAGCAGGTGCCAGAGCCTGCAGGACACAAACACACATGCACGCACACACACACACACGATCACACACACACCCCCGCCACACACTGCTATCCACAAAAACACACTCACATGCTAATATATACCTGTATAGTCACACAGACAGGCACAGACAAGCTCTGGCCTGCATTATCAATTATACACACACACACACACACACATATGTGTGTGTTCTGTACAGTAATGCTGTAATATACCGTTCTCTCTCTGTTGCCACATTAGCAGAGTGATTTTTATCCTGTCATTTCTAAGTGTGATCCAACTTCAAAACATCTGCTAATATCCATGCAGTGCGCATACATACGTTTTTGATTGGTTGATCGGGGTCAGTTTAAAAAATCAATTTTTGTGGTCAAGTCAGCTCTGTAAAATATGAGGAGAGAGATCTGATGGTCATCTGGTGTTCACGCTACTGCCTAGAAAAAAAAACGCAGAGCAAAGCAAAAAGCAGACTCATAAACGGACAGAAAACATGGGTAATAATTGGATGACATTGAGAGCTTATTACTTAGTATTACTTCTACTGCATTCCAACAGATCTGCACAACATTGTTGTCGCAAAATCTGTCTTTGCAATACTGAGATCACGGAAGACTGCAATAGGTAAGAGCCTCTAACCAATCACAATATTTCTGACTGGGTGACCAGTCACAGCTCCAGGTGAGTTACTGGGAGTTCTGATGAATCAAGGTCTTCATGTAATCCTAATCTTTATCCCTTAAAGCTGTTGGTGAATCAGTGCAGGAGTGGGCAGGGCTAAACTGCTGCAGACAGAATAAGGAGATATACTTACATGTGTTGGTTTAATGACATCACAAAAACTAAGATTTGAAATTGGCTGTTTTTGTTGCCTAGTTTTTATAGCTATTTTAATTCCAGTGATGATTTTTGCCATTTGATCTATTGAAAGGCATCACAATCACAATATTACAGTAAAATCAAAAATCGGATATTTTGTTTGTATAACTCACTGTTATCTAGAGCCTTACATTGAAGTACATTAGCATAGCTAACAAAAGCATCCAGACTGTTGGGATTAGGGTTCTATTACTTGTTAGCAAGTTTAGCTATATAAATCCAGGAAATCCAGGTCTTGCCTAGAGGAGACTGTGTATTGCATTTTTTTGCTGAACTAAGAGAAACAGGTCTAAATTGTATGTTTTGTTGGTCTGCTCCATGTTTTCTTGTGTGTCTTTGTGTGTGTGTGTGTGTAAAGTGGCTCTCAGAGCTCGTCTTTTATTAAAGTAGTGTTTAAAGATACTGAATTATTGATGCTGTGCTTGATACACTCCATGCACATCTTTATATTCTGTTCCTATTCAAATAAGGAGCCTGTGAGATTTTTCCATAATGCTAAACACACACATACAGACTATCATTACCCACTGCAGACACATTTACATTTGCTATCTGTTTTCCTTTCTACAAAAACTGCCATGTACAGTACTGTGCCCTATTTCTTTATATTTTGCTTTGAATCGCCTAGTTGGTGTAAAAACACTACTTTCTGCCTACAGATACAAGGTGTCTCAGCATTCAGCACCACCAGTATACTGATCACCGCCTGATCATCCGAATCATCTGTACCTGTGTCTTCACTGGTTCAGGCCTTAAGTTAGATGGTCTTTGTTTTGCTTGGATGATTCATACGTAGGTCACTGTATGTCTTAACAAAGAAAAACATTCCTCTGATCAGGTTCAGAGACTGGACTGAAAATAAGTTTCTTTTTAAGTCCTTCAGGAAACCTGGAGAACTGTTCCTCAAGACCACTTTAAAAATACAAGAAAGTCTGGATCTCTGGAAGCAAAATCAGAATGTATGTATATATTGCCAAATGTGCTCCTAATGTTAGGATTACTGGTAAATCTGTAGAGGTGGGGACATTAGGCTGGTCCTCACTAGGAAATGTACTATTTTAACCTCAGGTTTTTCTTCAAAAACTAAAATAGCAGAAAGAGCCGTTTGTGCACTGAGGTGAAAGGTCGGGGTCAGGTTTAGGTGTAGGAGTAGTGTAACTGGGGTTAAAGATCAGGGTCTGATTTAGGTGTAGGTTTAGCATTACTGACATGCATTATTACACAGGTCAGTAGGGTGTCCTCACAAAGATTATAATACCAACATAGGAGTGTATGTGTAAATGTATTGCCACCACCTTGGCTACATCTGCTGCATGATGTAATGTGAGCAAGACCAGGGGTGTAGCTTGGTGGTGGTTGGGGGTGGGGGGTTGCTGACTTTTTCCATTCTTGTTCCTTCAGTGGTAGTTATATCCATTTAAACGCATGCATGGCTGCATGCCGCTGTCTGTAGCGTAACAACGTGGTTTTAATGAACCATATGATCCGACCCAGAATCCTGTTTTCAAACCCAACATCAAAAAAATGTTGTAATGTTTGTTTGCTGGAATGTACTTTTTCTGTATATTTTACTAACCTTACCTAATTTCTCTTTCATTTAAATTATTTGATAACTTTATTGCACAGTGTTACAGGTAGACTCAGGATTTCATTTCACTACGTGTTGAACTTGTACAACTGTGTATGTGACCAATAAAGAATCTTAAATCAACCCTGATGAAAACAAAGTCCAGTGCTGCAAAAAAACAACAATAAAACCACCATCTATCTACCAGTCAGCCAATATAATAATAATTAGGCAGAACCCACAATGTTCCTTCAGATCCGCAGCGTTCTTCCAGGACCGCAACATTCCTTCAAGACCACTTTAAAGGCTTGTAAAGGAATGTTTTTTGTTTGTTAAGATGCACAATGACCTATGTGTGAATCATTCAAGCAGAACAAAGCACATCTAACTTAAGGTCTGAACCAGTGAAGAAACAGGTCCAGATGATTCCAGATGATCAGGCGGTGATCAGTATACTGGTGGTGCTGAATGCTGAGTGGCTGGAACTATTTTATCTAGGCTCCTTGTATCTTTAGGCACTTTGCAGCCTGTCACAGTAAAAAATTTGTTCCCATTTCTTTCATTTAATTTACTCCATATGCCAAAGATAAGACAGTCTGACAGACAGTTAACAGTAACGGGGGGAGGGAGACTTTTGCACAATAATGTATGTATCACCATTTTGTTTCAGTTATGAGTTTCTCCTCAACGTTTGGGAAAACTGCCTGTCAGAACAAAGTGCTCTGAGAGCTGGATCCCTCAGGTCTAAACTCAGGAATAGCATGATTGATAATATTGCTCGAGGTGACAAGAATTTTTTTTTAATGAAATGTAATTCAATTGCCTCTGTCATCTCTTAAAGGTTTATGTGAGCTTTCAAGAAATAGTGAATTGACTTCCATAATAAATGACTGAATGCTTTTTATTTACAGTTTTCTAAAAGTCAATAAATTAATGCTTAGAATTTATGAATATAATTAATTCTACTATTGTAAATCTGTTTATTAAATGTGTGCCTCATTATTAGTTAAGTAGTAGAATGTGAGTGGTGCGCATGGTCTTAATTTAAGGATGTTCTTATGGTGTCTGTCTCTCTCTCTCCCTTTCTTTCACGGTCACTCTGTTCTCTCTCTCTCTCTCTCTCTCTCTCTCTCTCTCTCTCTCTCTCTCTCTCTCTCTCTCTGTCTCTCTCTCTCTGTC
>JBBIGA010000022.1:13292645-13320421 GCA_037576975.1 Alestes dentex | reverse complement strand
TATATATATATATACACACACACACACACACACATAGAAAAATATTTCTTGTCACAGAAAATGACACTGTCCTACATCTGGCCGCCACGTAAGCAATCGTGATTTCCCTCATGTGTGTCGAATGAGATGCAACAATAGCATCTGGGAAGAATATGAAGACCCAAGGCATTTTTTGCCTGTGTTGAAAGCCATATAGAACTATATCTTTCCTTGCACAAGAATGGCAAAACCCTTTTCCCAAGTTTGTGTTGATCAGACACTGCATACAGCTGGAGAGCAGGCGATCTCAACAGAGGACCCAAGGTGAAAAAAGGAAGAGGACAACAATGCTTTAAGAGGTGAATCAGAATAAGGAAAAGGAGGCTCAATTTCTGGTTTGTGCTTGAAGTGTATAAAGATGAATGGCACACACACACCAGATTGCTGAATCTTCAGAGACTCATCTGGGTTGTGGACATGAATCCTGATGAGGCCACAGTTTGATCAGGGCCGCATGCCCTGAGGGAACATCAAAAAGGGATGGATTCTTCTCTGTCTTGGCTGTGGTCCGAGCATATTTGAGAGCAGTGTCCTGCTGGTGAAGGTAGACCACAATTAAAGCAATGACATGTTTTTTCATCTAAAAATTTAGTTAATTAGTCAACAAAAAAACCCCATTAAACATTAAACCCATTTTTCCCTGTGCACTCAACATCAAAACCGAGATAGGATCCAATAGAATTTATAGTTCTAGTTCAAGGTAATTTCCAGGCTGCGAGGGTCAAGTAAAGCTTCATTTTTTTCCTGTTAACTGAGTAAATTGATTCAGTTACTATGCTATTAAACACACACATGTGGAGGGCCCTTCACCCACTGATGCCCTTAGTGCCCCTTTTATTATCTATTTAATTATTTATTTATTTGCAAATGGTTACCTATGATCTATATACAAAGAAGAGGTTTGAATGCAATTTAATGAAAAATAAAATCTCTAAAATTATGTATTCCTAAAATTATAATTCACTATGAATGATTCCTGATATATTTTACCACACCTTCTTTAACAGATCAATCTCAAACCCCTTTCAACCCCTCTCAAACTTAGTTCCTTAGCCCTCCAATTGCTGCCTGGTAACTGTTGCTATCCACCATTACTTCTGCCTGTTTCTGGCTGATCTAATTTGATTTTGAAGTTTCTAGTTATACTTGAAAGATATGCCTGGGGGAAACCTACTATCCTGACAAAATGAAGGGGCTAGGGTTCTTGTCTTGTAAGGATTGCATTGTATACTTATCTAAAATATTCACTAGTCAATGCTGTCCAGCAGCAACACAAGAAACAGTGTGTTCTTCCCCACACACTGCTCCCCGGGCGCTGTGTTCCTGGCTGCCTGATGCTTCACTTGGTGAATGGGTTAAATACAGAGAAAGAATTTCACACTGTTCACACTGTGCGCCATGGTGTGTTCATGTATGACAAATGGACACTTCACTTCATCTATGAGAAACGTTCAGGAAACTGGTAAAACGTGTAAGTTCTCAGTTTGGAGAAAACATTACATAAGACAGAACCAATCCCACTGAAAGACAGAACACAATCCTACTACACAAGACAGAAAAATCCCACAAACCATTTAAAATGAAATGGTTCTTTGATGAATTTTTTATTGGTGTTATGGTGCATTCCACTTAGCAACAGACACAGACTGTCTTGTTTTTAGCATTAGCTGCTAGCTTTGGCTGTGGGTAGTGAAAGGGAAGATTCTGAACATTTTTGATGGCACAATCTTTCAACAGATACAGAAAACCATCAAACAAAAACTTACAGTGATGAACCCCAAGCTTGGAAACACCAATACACACAAGTGTAAAGGTAATGTGTCTCGGCCATTCACTCATAATCCATTTGCTTAGGACACATTTTAAACTGATCATAGACAGGGCTCCTGCAGCTCAGATTATTTATGTCACTAGTGGAAATAGAATGAGCAATGTTAAGTGAAGTAGAGTGGCAAATTTTTTTCCTCAGAGTGAGAAGTATCTTAAAAAGTTGGGGCAGATAGGGTTCTTTCTTGCTCCAAGATCACTTTGACAGTGCTACATCTTTTGAGCGTAAACACTCAGCTCAACTTTCAACACTCTTGAGTTTAAAGTACTGTTTGGTTAAACTGTGGCCATGTCACCTGCCACAAACACTGCATTACAGTACTTTTATCAGAAATATATGTCTCTTTATATCAAAGACTTTACATAATACTTTATTTATTTACATAACTGACATCTCTTGTATGAAGCCATTTTATTTCTAAATATTTTGGTCATCATTTGGAATCCAGTTATAGGACTGAATGCACTTCAAATCAAAGCAAAGAATTTAGTATTATAGACTTTCCCTTTAGTTTCATAGACAGTGTGTATTTGTGTGTGTGTGTGTGTGTGTGTGTGTGTATACAAGTGGCATTAAAAGTGTGTGTGTTCCTTTTAAAAAACATGCTTTTGTTTGTTTTATTGTTCAAGTATATTTAGATTGGAAAAACTGTGTTTTTTGGTACATCCATTGCTTTCCTAAAGCAGAAACAGTGTGAGCATGTGACAGAAAGATCTCAAAGGGATGAGAACAAATAAAGCTGTCAGATAAAAATTGAGTTTGACCTCTCTTTTAACCTGATTTTTCACATGAGGACTGCCATTATCTATTTTATAAGCCATCATGTGTTTATAATACTTTGATAAGTGTATTTATTTGTCTAGTATTTACTTTTCACCCAAAGGTTCCCTGTGGTCCTTTTCCTTTATTGTGCACTGTGTATGTTTGTCTGAATGCACATATATAAGCTAGAGGGCAGAACCATTTAGTCCTAATGACAGCTTATAAGATCTCCACAGTTTGCTTGGAAACCACACACTTTACCTTGAGATGTTTTTTGCCACTTTCCACAAATGTCTGTAGATTGGTCCAAGCATGGTGAGATGACATCTCTCTAGCTGTCTGAATTCAGATAGTCATTATGGACACTCCATGCACTGTGTTAGAATGCTTTTGAACAACAGCAGTAGGTCATTTTGCTCTCTTGCAGGGAGTTTGGAGGCAGTCGGATCGCTAAAGTGAAACCTAGTGAGTGAGAAAATTGGCTTCAAGTGGATGAGAAGAGATGAAAAAGCTGGAGCTCCTTCTATCATTATGTCTAGTCAATATTTTGGAAATAACATAGCAGCGTGGTATTTAATCACACATGCAATGACACATGGAGCATTTACTGCTGCTGTAAAGCCCAATAAACAGATTTTCAAGAGAAAGGGGCAGAATATGATTTTTTCATAATGTTTGAGTGCAATGAGTTCTGCCTGAGGGTAGCAGGTCCTGAGTGTTTCTTGGCAAAGCCTAAATGTCGGTTGGGTCATAGCTTGTTGCAGGATGAGTTGCAAGCATATTAACTGAATGTATTGTACATACACACCAATCGGGTACAAGGTTGAACCCACCAGGCAGGTGAGATGAAGATTAACTCATTGCTATGGCATTTGTCAAGGGGTGGGATATATTAGGCAGCAAGTGAACAGGCAGTTCGTGAAGTTGATGTGTTGAAAGAAGAAACAATGGGCAAGCCGAGTGACTCCAAAAGGGGCCACACTGTGATGGCTAGACGACTGCAACAGAGCTGCTCCAGGGGCTGTTCCTGGTATATAGCGGTCAGTGCCTGCCAAAAATGGTCTAAGGAAGGACAAATGGTGAATGAACAACAGAGTCATGGTGCAAAAGGCTTACTAATGTGCATGGGGATTGAAGCCCAGACCATCTGGTTTGATCCTGCAAAAGAGCAACTGTAGCGCAAAATGCTGAAAATGTTCATACAGGCTGTGGCAGAAAGGTCTCAGAGCACACAGTGCATCAAAGCTTGCATCACAGAGTGCTGTAGAGCCTTGTCCACTGCTCATACAATGGTTCATACAAAGGGTATGTGAGCATCAGAACTGGACCATGGGTCGCTGGAAGATTTCCTGGTCTGATTAATAACTTTTTTTCTACATCATGTGGACAGCTGTGAGTGTGAGCATTGCTTACTTGGGGAAGAGATGGCACCAGGATGGAGGCAGTGTGATGCTCTGGAAAATGTTCTTCTGGAAAACCTCGGCTTTTGGCATTGGATGTTACTTTGAAATATACCACCTACCTAAACATACTTGCAGACCAAATACGCACCTTCATATTCCCCTAATGGTAAGGGGCCTCTTTCAGCAGAATAATGCACCCTGCCACACTGTAAAATTTATTTGGGAAAGCTTAGAAGAATTGAATACACAAATAACACTTTTTCTTTTTTCAAATAAAATTGCCATTGCGCTGTTTGTTACCTCATTTTGCAAGGTTGTGTCATCTGACTAGCATGAACAAACAATGCAAAAAAACACGGTTTTAGCATGCACCTGAGTGAAAGAGTGAGAAGTCCTGGAAGACAAAGACACTGGCACAAAACAGAGTGGCTGGACGGACAACTTTTCCTGGTCAGGATGTTCATTCAAAACAGCTTCTGATTTCAGTGTATAAAATTTTGCCCCTACAAGCAAGAAGATTTGTGGCACCCACAATTAAGAGTAGTCCCCAGTAGAGCTACCATCATAGAATGGCCGCCACTTAGTAATCAGATGTGTCTCCGGTAAGTTTGAGATCTGATTAATATATGATGAGTAATATGCTAATCAGCTCAAATACAACAACCAATTACCTCTGCTATTCCTTATTTTTCTTTCTCTGTTCAAACCTCTGGTTTGAAAAAGATCATTTTCCTTACAACAGCAGTCAATACAAGCAGAAAACTGCTTAGAATAATTAGCCTCTTGTACTACTTATTGTGTTCATTGAGCTCATGCATTAAAACCAGGCCCATTATAAAGAGGGAGCATGGATGGGGCCAGCTTTCCCTGAGATGCCATCTTGTTACCACAGAACTGTAAGAAGACTGTACATTTATGCCTATATATCTTGTAATATTTATAATTAAAATGCAAATAAAAGTTTAGTAACTTTGGTCACTTTTCAATTAGCAAATTGAATTATTACTCCAAAGTATTTTTATAAATATTTTTCAAACCTAGTTTTAGGTTCACGTCTGCATTTTTATATGGATATTCTGTACCCGGAAATCCTGATGCTTAAAATGCAAGAAATGATCAGGGTCAAATCTTTTAGTAGAGGTAAAACAACATAGTGATCTTTTATATGTTTCTTTTGTTTTGTCCTCATTACTAGAATTTCTACTAAATGAATGTCTGTAAAGTGTATGTGGCTAGTTCTTCTTAATGGAACATGAACCAGATAGTGGGCTTTTTATCTTTGTCCACCTTACTCAAATGGCTGTTGTAAGGAGACCTGTGTGCCGTTCCACTATCAGAGGAGTGCAGAGAGATGCTTGTCTGCATATGCAAGGTTACAGCACAGAGTGGCCTTTCTGAGCGCTTCTCTGTCAATGGCACTGAGGCGAGAATGAGTATTTTCAGAAGCTAATTAACTAGGGGCCATCTTCATCACATGGCCATTATGCAGAGAGGCAGGGCCAGCAGGGCGCGGGCCGCTCTCTCCACACTTAGCCCTGCCGCTGCTTTAATTGTGCAGAAAATGTAATTTGTGTCTCAGTTCAAATTCCCTCTGAGAGTGCTGCTCACAGTGGGGGGGCTCCGGGCACATGAATAGCACTGCCATTCAACCAGGGACCCATGTGTGAGTGTGCGTGGGCGTGTGTTCTTTCTGCACCCATGGACGTCTGCAGCTTTATGAGCCACTTTTCTCATCCCAATGTGCTCTTTCTTTGCTCCGTAAACACGGGCATAGGTTATTGTTGCTTACAAATCACATGCTATTGTTGGATAACCATGGTTTAGTGTAGTGATATAATGTATAATTTATATTCAATAAAACACAATGCATAGTTAAAGAATAATAAAAAACAGAACCACCAATCCAGTCTATTAGTGCAACATAGTGAAATGGTTCCAAAAATGAAATATTTTTCATTAAAGTACATTATTTGTGGGGTGGACTACTATGTTATCTTAGCTTGCTTGGCAAACTGTCTGCTTAACCTACCAATCAAATGTTTATCCCTACAAACCTTGATTAAATGCAGCTCATCCCAAAGGTATTGGATGGAGCACTGTCACTCCAGAGTGTGACAGATCTAAAATCAGTAGTAGCAGCAATGTTGAAACCTGAACATTAGTACTTGTCCATTGTTATAGATGTATGTTATGGTAGAGTATGTAGCAATATGTCATATAGTGTCAGAAACCACATAAGCTTTGAGATTCCTTAACAATAAGCATGGTTTGAAGCAAGCCCATGGTCATTTTGGCAAGCAGTTTGTACAGTGATAAACTGGTAAACTGCTATCCATAAACTGACATTGCATGTTAGTTACATTTAACTTGGACTCAAAAAACAAACCATGTCCAGAATACTAGAGTATGTAAATGATGTCCAAAAAAACAATGTTTAGTGGCCTATTAATCATTCAGACTATGCAAAGTTGAAATATAAGCAACATTGTGATCCTTTTTGCAGGAACATGAAACACTTTACATGTGATTAGTTTAAAAGAAGTGTCATGATCTTCACAAGTTATCTTTCTCAGCTCTGCCTGTATAATAGGTTCTGACAGCCAGGTATTATGGCAGTTCAGCAGAGTGCAGGGATTTAAACCAGATGAGACTCACAGAGAGAGAGAGAGAGAGAGAGAGAGAGAGAGAGAGAGAGAGAGAGAGAGAGAGAGAGAGAGAGGGACTTGAAAGGTACATATAGTTGGAGTAGTGGTGAAGACAAGCCAGATAAAAAGGAGAGAGACATAAGACACAAAAACCCAGAGAGTGAGACTGACACTGAAAAACGGAGAAATGGTGTGTGAGAAGAAATCCTCTACACACGCTTCACTTTACCTGGATCTGCTTTTGCCGTGATGGTGAAAAAGTGCTGATGGGTCGTGTTCCAGCGAGCTTTTCAGCAGCTCAGGGAAAAGTGCTTACTGGTTCTCCTTGGAAAGGGGAGCAGGGCTTGAGGAACATTTCCCACAGTCTCTTCCTTTGTTTGGAGACTTTGCAGCGGGCAGCATTTTCTATCCCCCCCCCCATCCCCCATGCTAGCTGCTCACATTTTCATTTCCCTTTTCATTCCATTTGTTCCTGGCCGCTCCTGTAGGTTGTTTCCTGACACTGTGACTCAGCTTTGAAACTTTGTTTAAGAATGATGATGATTTCCAGGATGACCACTTATGTCTTACCAGAGCCTAAACTTTCCAACATAATCAGTGCGATTTTATTCGGTGGTGTTGTGCAGAGGGCAGCCATGGCGATACAGCAAAACCTGCCTGCATGATTTTCTTTTTACAGAAAATGATTCTCTGAAGGTCAGAGTACTCTGACTCAGCAAACACCAACAAATCGTTTGGTTCTCTAAAATGCCCCCCATTTCACACTGTTCTAGAAGGTTTATCACTAATCGTGTTGTTCTACAATGATCACCACTATTCACACTGTTCTTTAGCAATGTTTCTAAACTGGTTCTTTGGGAAATCCATACATTTTTGCCTCAGACCCATTCACAACAAAAGGATGGAGCAGAAATGTAGACTATCTGGTTGGTCATCAGGGACTGACTTGAGGAGAACTGTTCAATAATAGTCAAGTCAAGTCAAGTCAATTTTATTTGAATTGCGGTTTTCACAATACCTGTTAACACAAAGTAGCTTTACAGTAATTAGAGTCCCAACCACCTCCTATCACTAACACTACTCTAAAATCCCGCCCAAAAAAAAACAAAAAAAAAAAAAAAAACCCTAAAATCCCACTAATTCTAAAATGTTCTTTTTCACTTAATCTGATTAATTTGGCTCCAACACTTGTATATGTGTAAGTGTGTTCTGGTCTTTATAGGAACAGTTTAAGCAAAGCAAATGCTAGCCCTGGTAATAGTGAATGAAAGCTAGTAACCAGCATTAGCATTATGTTAATGTACTTTTTGCCAAAGTGTCCAAAGTTACCCAACACAATCCTGATGACGGCTGGCAAAATGGTGTTCGGTCCTGATTTTTCATGTACAACAGTTTTGTTGTTTTCTGATGAATGATTTTTTGTTTGTTTGTTTTTTATTTGAAGAATTATACCTACATAATTTTCATACACCAGATAAATAAGTACACCAGTCACATACATAAAGCTATAGTATTTTGCCATGTGATAGCAAGAGAACCGACACCATCTCTTCAGTGACACATTTACTGAAGATGTAGCCTCCAGCAGCTACTATCCAGAAACAAATGCCAGAGTGCTTCCTTGGACCAGTTATGTCATGGTCAATTACCACTCAGCTTTCAATCGTCTGTGTAAAGGTGATTTTTTTATTGTTGATCAACTCAAGCACTTAGCAACAAAACATAACACTGTAAAATTATAAAACTTTGTAAATGCTTGTGATCAGGTTCAGGTCAGTTTGACTTTTCAAATTTAGCACTCATTCCCTTTGTTCTCCTCTGGTGGTCTTCCCAAATTTCTCCTTATGTGCTTACTCAGCTAAGGTACAGAAGCTATTAAAGACACAGATATGACACTTTAAGCACTGTGCTTTTGCTCACCCTTTTTTGCTCTCTCTTGCTCCTTCTGTCTCTGCCCGTCTCTTTATTTTCCATTCACAGCCCTCATTCAAGCCAAACTCTCAGTCTGGGTGTCCATTACTAATCGATTTAAGGGAGAGAGTGCAACGTGAAATAATAGCCTATCCATGAGAGAAAAGTACAAGGGAATTATCCCATCTCAAGGTTTGTCTTTCTATTCAGAACCCCCTATGGCTTTGTAATCAGTCTTTATAAACCATCTTAATCTCTTAATTCACTTGTATCACTCCACTGGCTAGCCCTCTTTTTCTTCTGGCGGGCACTTTGTAGCCGTTAATCCTCTAAACTGCAGGAGATTTCCGTCCTGTTTTCCAACCTCCATAGTGACACAGTTCAAGGGAAGACCAACATAACAACGAGGACACAAAATTTCTATAAAATTAGCATGTTTGTATATCTTCTGTGCAGGAGAATTGCTCACTCAATTTTCAGTTTGTCAAGTTGCTTAATTTGTCAAATTCTATATTTAAAGGAGTGACTGATTCCAACATTGGATGAAGCTGTGTCAATACAATATCATCCCAGTTACTACTACTGCTACTGTTTTACAATTGTATTGTTTACATCTTTGTATTATATTCATTAGTATTATCTGTCAGTTGCTGAATCTGTTAATCTAAAAATCAAGTAATTTGCATTGGTCAATTTGTCATATAATGCTTGTACAACATAAAGGTGGCTGTAAAAGGTACACAACGTGCATGATTTTTTTTCTCTTTTGAGCATGTCCACTTGAATCAGTAATGAAACTGAAAACTGCAATAAGCAGCAGATGAAAAGGCATTTGTATTAGAGTCCTCCAGGGAGCTGAGAGCAGATGATGTGGCAGAAGATGCCTAGGCTGGCATCACTGTCAATACCAGCATGTAGGGTATGCTTTTAATAACCACCATTAGCATGTCCCCTACTGTTCCTGTGTGCTATGTTCCTTGGCCCCCTGCCTCAGCTCCCCACAGGCACAGGACGGCCCCATCCTGTAATGGCTGCAGAGTGTTTAAGGTCCCACTCCTGCCATTTCTTCACAAGGGAGAAACAACAAGTCCTGCTGATATGAGCCAGAATCTGCACCAAAGCATTGTATGTAAGCAATTTTGTGCATATAAATCCCTATTTAAGCTGTGATCATTTCTCCAGAAGAGGTTGTGTATTGTAATTTGGGAAGGGGTCTTTGGTTTTGCACGTCTTGTATAAAGAGAATTTAGTTTATGTCTCAGGTGTCAAGTGCTCCATAAAAATAACAACACAATGCATGGCCGTGCTTATTAGTACATTTTCCTTTTCCATCATCGTGTGGTGCATTTGAACAGGATTTGTATTATTGAGGAAGCTCCATGTTCAATGAATTAATAGAAGGTAATATGCTCTGAAATTTGTGCTGGTCAGACTAGTAAAAACACTGGACATTGAAGACCCACAGATATTAAATTACAGCTCGTGTCGGTAATCATCTAAATTACAAAAAAAAACAATCTAAAATGAATAGAGCTTAACTCCATGGGGGGGGGGGTGTATCCCAGCATATTTATAATAGATACCTTTTAAGAGATCATGAAGATTTAGCCCATTTAGACTCTGTCTCACTACAGAATGCTGCACTATAATACAGAAGCTTTTTTCCCCTTGAATCCTATTATTACCATCCTTGCCACTGTTTTCTTGCTGTGTTTAAATAATAGGGAAAAGTTTAAAATTCTTTTGGCATCTGAAATAAATCGCATGTACAAGATCCAAATTATACTGTTTAACCTCAGAATTACTGGCCTGCACTCCTCTCCTGCAGCCTCTTGCTCAATGATGCATGACTCTAGTTTACTCTCACCAAATCCCAGGGTTCACTGCAGCCCTGGGGGTGGGTGGAGGGTGCGGCTGATGTGATGGAGCAGCCTTTAATGTTTTATAAGCCCCTCCACACTCCTCTTTAATTTAGAAATATGAGGCTATGTGTTGAAAGAGAGGATTACTAGCTGCTGCTAATCTCCCAGTTGACCCCGTCCCTTTCCTTCTTCCAAAAAGGATAGAGGCATACATAGATAGATAAATGGATAGATAGACAGATAAATGGATGGGTGGATGGATAGATGAATCAATAGATGAATAAAAGTGATTGAATTTGCTTAATTCTAATGTGGACATCATATTAAATATTCATATGTACGGGCCATTTAATCAAAAACACATAAATATGTATTTTATAGGTTTACGGTTATTCACTGTAGCCCATCTGTGGATGCACTATTAATAAAATACACAATACAAAAACAGAGATGTACGATTTACATTGGACAGCAACTATATTCTTTACTTTGAACTTTACAGATATGAGGTTGACTCTTTCAGTAACGATTTAAGCTGAAAGATTGTTTTTGAATATCACTGGACCCTGATAGCTTAGTTAAATGTCCGATGTCCTCTAATGAGATCCAGTGAACTGCTGATGATGTGTGCATCAAGGAAATTTGGGAACCCTAAAATCTTTTTGTAGAAGGGAACTAAGCCAAACTAGCAGAGATTTCATACTTTCTCTACCATACACTTCCAGGGCAGATACATCAATAAGCCAAAACATTATAATGCTGGTTACGCAACAAATATGTCACAGTACACAGTGCATCATTTCCTGCTTACGCATGAGGTTGGATAGCTAGAGTGTCAGAGTGTCTGAGAGATTCTGCGTCAATCATGGGGATGTGAGTTTGACATGGACTAATGGGAAGAAGACTAGCCAGCAGAGGCAGTGTGATTCTGTGAAACCTTGGGTCTGGGCATATTACTTTGACAGCTACCTACCTAGACCAAGTACACCCATTCATGGCAACAGTGTTTCCTAATGGTAGTGGCCACTTTCAGTAAGATAATGCACCCTGCCAAAGAGGCCTCCAAGGGCTTCACATATGCATACGTAAATGCATACATACATACAGAGCACTGTTGTGGCACCCAGATGAGAGCATTTGTAATGCGTTCGGTTCCATTGGGAGCAGAAGCAGCAGGGGCTGAAATGCAGCTGTGGACTCTGTATTTAAAGGGGAGGAGATGGGCTGACAGAAAACTGTCCACTTGCACTTCACACTTTTGTGAGGAGATTGCCGCAGTGGCTATAATCACACCCGGACAAAAGGCACAGCTTCAGCGGCAAAACAAGGCAGAACGTTCCTTTCCCTGACAGTCCTTTCACCTTGTGTCACATGTCTGTCAACAGATCCCAGAGTCATTTGTTTCAGCTTCTCAAATGATCCACCCACTGCTATCGAGCCCTGCTGTATTTCAGTAATGTTGTATGTATTAGTGGTAGAATTAGATTTGTTGCATTCTCTTTAAAGACTTGTTAAAAGAGAATAACACCAACACATGACTGGAACACACTCCCCATGAGCCAAACATGTATGTAATGAAAAGTTGCCATAATGGAAATCCCTCATTTAAAACATGACTCACATTTTCATGGTCGTGAATTCAGCACGCTTCCTCAGAGCAATTATAGCATTGGCCTCCAGTAAGTGGCGGGGTGACTAGTGAAAGCGGGTGTTTATTAGCCTCAGCAGGTGGCAAACTTTGCCAGCGTGGACGCTGTTTATTTTTCTCCCCTTCTATTCCCACTGACAGCCCGCACAGCCACCACCTCTTCCAGGGCAGGAGTGAGCCGGAGCCCTTTATGAATTCAAATACCTAGAAAGAGCCATCTGGATGGGGAGATATTAATGACAAACACAGATCCCAGCATGGCTCCCAGTTCTAATCAAGCAGTGGTGGCACCGCAGCCCTGTTTTCCAGGGAATTGAGGGGGGGGCAATGTGCGTGCTAAAGCACGATTGATGCTTTGTGTGGCGTGTGAATACAAATGAAGGATTTGTCAAACTGCAATATTTGGGTCCCCATAGATTACCATACGGTGGCTGAGTAATTATGCACACAGTTGATTGAATGGAGTCAAAACAGGGAGATGTGTAAACTTCTGACTGCTTTTGATTTCTATGGAAATGGGGGAGGTGACAAACATAAAGATGCGCTCCAGCACACATACACATACACACACACATACGGGGTCATGAACTGGGTCTTTTTCAGCATCCTGAATGCATGGCATCCTTTCTGCGAATTTCCACTTTGTTTAACATGACTTTGGAAGGCCGTGGCCATTTATTCATGTCATGAGAAATTATCCACGGCTAGATTGCATGATTTTTTTTCTGGCAAGTTAAAAAAATGAGATGATAAATAACCATGCACACCATCAGTACAACTCACCCTAATTAGAGCATGATAGAGCATCTGAATGAATAGCGTGTCAGTCACTCTAATGGCTCAGATTTGTCCAGAGTTTTCCCATCAATTTTTAATGATACCCTGTTTTAAGTGTTGTAGACAAACTTCCCCATCCTTTAACAAGTGGCACATAATCCAAAATAGTCTGAATTAAATGTCTTGCAGTTGAAGCCGGAGGCTCAGAAGCATGTAATTTGTTTTTAAATCAGTTTTAAGGGTTGATGAGGGGCTTGAACCTCTTTGGCTGGATGCAGACTTGGAGGTTAAGTCCATCATTTCTATACAAAGTATTACCATACACCTTGCAGAAACCAACAACACTTGAGGCATTTTCAATGCAGCTAAAGCAATTTTGGACCATCCACACATGGTCAAGCCCCTCTCAAAATATGAAAGATAGTAAAGATGGTAATGGGTGTTCATCTATCCTGAAGAGCAATAAATGACATCCATTCTAGATTTCCAGTAATGCAGCCCAACACTTGAAGAAGTGTTGGAATGCATAAAAAATAACAAGGCCACAGAACTCAATGGAGTACTATCTGAGGTCTGAGGTGGAAACTATTGTGGAATTTTACTCTTAGTTACAGCAAGCAAGATACTCTCCGACATCAGCCATCAGCTTAAGCCACTGTTCAAGAAGATTATTCCAGCGACAAAAGCCAGTTTTAGACGTGGAACAACTGACATGATCTTCACAATATAGCAACAATAAGACAAATGTTGACAACAACTTTGCACATGGTATTCACTGACCTCACCAAAGCTTTTGACTCCTATGGATTTCCCATGCACTGCTGGATATCCTGAAATATACATTTGAATCCTGAGACTCCTTCATGATGATATGCTTTTCATAATGGTCAGCAACAGAAACTGTGAGCCATTTTAAGTCAGATCAGGTTTGTGACTGGGCCCACAATATTTACCATCTATATAGCGAAAACCAATAACATCATCAAGGATGACCTACTACCAGGAATCAAAATTATCTACAGAACAGGGGGCAGACTTTTCAATCTTGCCTGTCTCAAGAAGAAAAAAATCAGTTTGTTCTTGTTCTTTCAAAAATGTTCAACATGCAGATGTTACTCACAGAAAAAACATCTCTCAAAAAAACATCTTCAATAGACCCTGACTGCCACCTTCAAGAAGGCTCACATCAGAAACCTAGACTACATGCCAAACTCATGAAAAGTTCCATCAATGCTATGTTCATCAATGCTGGGGAAACAGCAGAACCTGTCAGAAGCAAATGTTCTAGTCCCAGCTTTAAGTCATAAAACTGTCTTTAATGTCAACATGAAGAAATATAACAAATATCAACAACAGCAAAACCAGGACAGAAAATACTGGCAAACCTTCATTATCATCAACTAATATCAACCAGCTTCCATCTGGAAATATCTATCCCAAATGCAGATAACAGGCAATGCCAAGATTGGCCTTATAAGCATAGAGATCATCTTAATCAACCTTGAGGGATTACCACAACAATCACAATTTATTATCCAGAGCTTGGAATGCAATCTGTACACTAAATCTCACAAATCTTACAGTAGTGAAACTGGCTATGTGTAGCTGTAACATGTCTGTCTGTCATTTTTCCCTTTCCCTTGTCTGGCATTGCAATGTGAACTTGTTTTGTTTAGTTTCCCCTTTACTGCATTAAGAACCATCATTCGTCTATAAGTCATAAAACCACATGGACTTGGGTTTACTTTGGCAAACCTTTGTCCAGCAGTACAGAGTTAGATTCACATGCCAATTAAAAGTTTACCGTGCCAAAAAGAAACCTTATGTTTACTGTGTCTAGAGGCATAACTGACACCTTTGGACTCTGAGGCATTTGGACCATCACAGAGTGGAATTTTGTATTGTAGTCAGACTAATCAGCAATAAACACCATGTGCTCCAGATCAAAGAAGAAAAGGACCATCCAAGTCTGAAAGCTAGGGTCTATCATGATACAGGACTGTGTTTTGTGATGGCAGTATTAATGCAGAAAATTTTTTATGCTATCATGGGCACATTTTTTCCAGGGGTGCCCATGCACATTTTGACAATGACAATGTTGAACCATATTCTACATCTATCACAAAGGCATGGCTGTGGAACAAAAGAGAAATGGGTGCTGGACTGGCCTGACTGTAGTCCCAACCTCCCCCAGTAGAAAATGCATGAAATGCTTCAACAAAAACCTCATATTGTTGCACACATAGTTTACAGGTACAGCAGGATACAAATATCTTGTAAATGTTTGGAAAATGAATGGCAGCATTACAAAGTGGTAAATGCTTTATAGCATCAACTTCTAATTATGTTGCAAGAAGTCAAAATGTTAAGTGTTTATTTAAAAAAATCATGAAGTAAATAAATAATGTGCTGTTGTATTCTTTTCAATGTAATACAGTTCAAAGATAATTAATAACGCACTCTTTTCAGTTTTCATTTTAATTTATCACACAGTCCTAACTTTTTGGTTGTATTTGCAGTTAATGATTTGAAGTTAATAACTCTGAGCAGAACATTTCTAGAACAGTATTTCTGTTTAAAGAACGAATTGTGAAAGACAAAAAAGAAAAACAGAATAGTCCTTTAAACACAATCAAGTGTAGATTCGCAGTATTAATTTACTCTCACGTTTGATCAGTGTCATTCTCAAAAAGAAAGCTTCTGTGTTTTCTATCTACTTATTTGATTCATTTCCATTTTTATGTGTCTTTTGATTATTATTCTATCAGAACGAAAGTCATCATGAAATAAATCCCTTAGGATTTATGGATTTTGCCTTTAAACACACTCATACACATATTAACACACATAAACACAAACACTGCCATATCAGTGCATTCCATCATGTTTGCTTTTTTCTTTAATTTTACATTAACTTATTCCTGTAATCACTGTATGTTTTAAGGCTGCTTTATTTTGTTTTTGGTGGGGTTTGTGTATCATCCATTCTTTCTGGTAAATTGAATTTATTTCTTCTAAAGATTAAAGTCATATATTCAAAAACACTGCAGCTTTTAATCAAAAGAAAATTGCTACGAGTTCTTCAACGCCAACACAAAATTAATTTGCAAGATTAATACAACCAATAAAGTGGCTCCAGTGTGTTGTACTGACTAAAAGCAGCACAGAAGTAGATCTTAGCATTGGGATTTCAGGACATGGTTCCAGCTGTGTGAATCTAATGTGTCATCTGAAGTTGTTAGCCATCAGTTCCATCAAAATCATTGCCTCTGACAGCATTCACTGTCGGAGCTTTTACAAAAGAGTTCAGTCTACATTGTCATCCAAGACCTTCATAGATGTGTGTGTGTGTGTGTGTGTGTCTGTGTGTGTGTGTGTGTTTGTATGTTTCTCACAGTGTTTGTGAGTGCTGATATTATGTTGGCTTTGCAGGTGGTGCAATATATCCTAGCAGGATACCAGCAAACAACAGGAAACAGTCAAGAACAAAGTTTCTCCAACTGCTTGTATATAAAACTGAATGAATGAAGTGGATATGTGTGTGTGTGGCAAGTCCAGGCCCAATGTGAGGGGGTAATTTAATGGTACAATGTCCCATTATGCAACCATGCCCCTCTAAATCCATTCAGTTTTTTGCTGTGTCTGTAGTGCCACATGGCAAAAGAAGTAAAGTAAAGCAAAACATGGTTGCGGTGGTTGTCCAGTATAAAGGTTACATAGAGGGTTTGTTTGCCTTTTAGGCATGGACTGTATGCTGTGGGATGGTAAACAGACAAATTTCCAAAACAAATAAACTGTAGATGAAATTCTCTAAATTTCTGTAAATTTGGATCCTGTTAATTCTCTCTTGAATGCTAATTTCTACCAGAAGTCTTATATTTTGTAGTGTTTGTTTGTTTTTGTTATGCCAATGAAAAACTGAAATCATTTCTAGTATAACTTTACCTTTTTAAGAATAAACAAAGACTAGAAGCATTAATATTTTTTATTTGATGTTTGTACCAAATAGTAACCTACATTTTGTCTTGAATGTTTTACAGTGTCTCCTTTAGATGCCCTGATATACAGTTGCCCCTGACTGAGACCATAATGGTTAGGCTACCTTGCTGTATTCAGACTTAGTGATTGCTCAGATCTCAAAAATCTAGGTAACCATTTTTACAAGTAATCCATGTTTGACTATTTTACTTTGTTCTGAGGCGTTTGCACGAAGTAAAGAACCATTCAGTACCTTCACCCAAAGGAGTCATGATTTGAGCTTTTAAAATATCCTAGTGTTTTTAAATCAGGACATGCACTAGATTCAAACATTTAGTGGTTGATAGTAAAGGTTCATAAATGCACCATAAACAGATATTTCAGGATCCTTGTGATCATTTAAACTCCTGTCTTTGCCTGAATAATGCAGCATTACCTGTATAACTGTTACTGCTTTTACAAACTAAGTATGAAAGCCAATATGCTTTCATCAAAAATAAAAATGAAATAAGATAAAAACAGTATGTTGGATAATGGCTGTTTTTTTTACATATTTAAATCCATTGTTTCAAATCTTGTTAATGATCTAACTTGTGTAGCAATACAGCAATATCTATGTTCTTATCCATTCTAAATGTCTTAAACTACTTACTTGTCATGGTCATGCACTTTTCAGTGTGTCAGAACACAGTGTGTTGCATCAGCCTGTATTTTATTATGGCAGCTGCTGTATCTGTATCTCTCTCATTCGTCTCTCTGCTCTTAGGCTGCTTTTTTCTCTCCTTTTAAGCCCCATTCGATGCTTTCCCTGCACAGTTTGGCAGGACCATATTGAAGAGCTGCTGTGCATGGTGGCCTTTAGCAGAGAATATAATTTCAGGCTCCAACGGGGGAATAAAGGAAAAGAAGAGGAATGATAATACAGTGGAAGGTCAAATATTGATCATGTTATAGAGAGCTACTTTAGGTGGGCTGAGTGTGAGAACCTTCAGCAGGATTTCTTTCTCAGATGCACAGGGATTCATCCTTCATCTTCAGGGAGCAAGGGAGAGAGCAACTGAGAGCAAGAGCAAAAAATAGTGAGTGAGCGAATGGTGTGAATGTCTCCTGTCCTGATTTTACCGAGCGTGGAAATGCAGAGAGTTCTTCAATTCTGTGCCTGTCCAATGCTGTTTACTGCATCTGGGAAAATCCACCCCATGTCCTTGTACAGCAAGCAGTCCCGACGGATTCAGATGAGGCTGGGGAACGTTCTTCTCTCCACACATTTCCCAGTGCTGTCCCAGCCTGTGAAGAAAGGCTCTGGACCAAGAGAAACGTCTTCCCCAATCAGCGCAGGCCCCCTCAACCTTGGGCCTGTGACCGAGCTGAGCCTGGCTTTCAGTGAGTGTAAGTGAAAGAGACACACAGACAGAGGTTGTTAGCCAGTCTTATTTACTCACTGCAAAAGTCTGGCCAGAGTTAACCCTTTAAACATATGTGGCCCTTCAATTCCTTACTACAGAACTACAAAACTTTTCATATAATTTACAGGTGAATTCAAAATTTCAACACATTCAGTCATAAAGGTAAAAAAAAATATGGTCACCAGTATGGTTTGATGTGAAATGCACTGTTTTAGAGAGTCTTACCAAGTTTATTACACAAAATGGTTACAGATATGCTTCATAATGTCTAAGACATTGTTTTACAACAGGTTTGAGATTAGCTTTAGGCCTGAAACATAATTTTAAATGTATTCATTGCAGGTGCATACAAGACATTGTAAGGTAAGCTAGTCTCTAGATTTAGCTATTGTGTCATGTTTTATTTTGTCATGTCAACACCCCTTCCCTATAAGCCTTAAGATAAATTACTGAATAATATGCTTGCAGATAGAGGGATTAAAAATGTCCTCCACCTCTCCTTCTCCCTCTGTTTTAGAAGCGCTCTATGAAAAAAGGCCCCACCACAGCTGCTATTAGATTATGCACACAAGTTGACTGTGGCTCATTATCTCCATGTTCTACTTGTATTTGAAGTCTGAGCATGGTTAAATGCACAAAAGACAGTGGATTGTTTTTAACATTTGATTCATAGTCCCCTGAGCATTTCCACCTTTGATGTAGAGCACAGCAGCTGCGTGACAGATGCATGCCATTTTCAGCCTCTCTGAATCTATCACTGCTTATGTTTGAGGCGTGGCAGTGTGTGAGGCGAGTAAAGTCTGTTTTGGCATTAAGGGTAGGTCAGTAGATTTTGTGCCCTATGGGAAAGTTTGCAAAAACAGAGTTATAACACAGCCTTGTTGTGAGGCATGGGGTTATATGGTCTTCCATGACAACCTCCAGGCCAAGCAGTATAGCTACACTGATATACCTCCTTACAGGGGTTAAACTGGGACCTCTGGATACACATTGACAATGTGTGGCATTACAAGGAGGTCTAAGAATGAAATCATGAAAATGTAATACTAATAATTTATCTTAGTGGCATAATTAAGTCATTTCATTTACGTTTTTAAATATTCCTTGCTTGTCATTTCCAGGTTTATTTTACTGCAGTAAAAACTTGCAGAGTGGCAGACTGTTGTAGGCACAAATGTCGAACAGGGCTGGGAACATCACTGAGCATCACTACATGTCAACAGCAAATGATAAAAATCATGGTTTTGAAATTTCTGAAACTCCTGATGCACTGTGGCACATCCAGTGTCCAGTAGCTTTAGAAAACTTATAAATAAGTTCTGTGTTTATGAAAGTGTGGGAATGAAAAGTGGACCCATGTAGAGGCCTTTGCAGTTTAAGTAGAAAAAAAAAAACATTTGATGCACTCACCTCTGAGGATCAGTAATTCATGGCCTGTCCACAGAACAACTTTAGAGAAGTGGTTCCTTAAACTGTACTGCAGGAGCTTCCATGATTTCATGTTGAGATGTGAAAAATCTGTCTGGCCCATTGAGCAATGCTGGTTAACCCACTCAGCAGAACAGGCTCTGCTGTTTTTTTACTGTGCCCCCTAAAGCTAAGGGCATTAGCTTAAAGTAATGTTGGTTCACAGCATGTAAATACAGTGATTTCTGTGAGCAAACTGAAAGTATTCATGGTTTAGTTAAGTGAACTCATGAACCGCTTCAAGCGACATCGAAGGGGGCATCATTGTGGTAAAATGTATGGTCTGAATAGAGGAAGAACTGTTGTGGTATTAAGGCATGTGTGGAAATAAGGATGCAGAAATAAGGATGCAGTAATACTTGTGGAAATAATTAACCCATTCATCTGCTTTTACTTGTCCACCAGCAGGAGAATAGCTGGAGTGTTTGATATAACACTACTACTTTTCCTGCGTTTGAATGCATAATCAAACTCACCCTGTGTAATTCTGTTTGGAGCTGAATTCATCAGTCATGCATTTACTGGTCGATTCTAATGGCTTCATTTGAATGTGGCTTAGAAATTTAACTAAATGTTCTTCTGCCACCCTCTATTAGTGTAATGCATTTATGAATCAGTAATTTGTGTTAATGATTCTGGGCTCTTTGAAAATGCATAGCCAAGGCAAATTTTTGGGGGAAGTAATAAAAGAAATGGAAGAATGGTTCAGTAATGATTTGGTTGTTTACTTAAAACTACAGTGCAAATCTCTCTCTCTCTCTCTTTCTCTTCTCTTCTGAATTAACAATGGGGTGACTAATTAAATGTAATGCACTAGAGTTTACATGTGCATAGGTGTGAGTGTTTGAATGTTGGGTCCCAACAAACAGGGCAAGTTTTAAGGAGCAATGCCAGTTTTAAGGAGCAAGAAATTATCAGGTAATATGATGTAAGATTTTCAAAAGTCAACTAGTCCGCTATAGTTTTAAAAGCATTCTACAGACTGATGTGATTGTCAGGAGTCCGCAAATTGAAAAATATGTTTGTCAGTTCACAGCTTTTCTTTTTTAAGCTCAAACAGTCTTATAGTAATATAAGTATTGTAATGTTTTGGACAGAGCTTTCCTGCTAACAGAGCAGTTCACAATAATGAGGAGACAGTGCCAGAATGCTCCAAGGATAGATCCAGAATGAGATCTCATGACAAACTAACTAAAGTCTTAGGAAGTCAAAGCATTTGTATTTAACAAAATATTCACTCCTCAATGTAAAAAAAAAAAAAAACGGCTCTTAACATTAATCTAAAGCCAACTGGTGACGGATGTAGCATCTATATTTTATAATATTTTTAAGGGCTGACACATGAGAATGCGAGTCTTCACTTCATAATTTCCTAATTAAGAGCCAGTATAAGACACAATATTTTACTGATACTACTAAATCCATGCAATGTCAATACCTATATACTAGCCAACCAATACATAAACTGTGCCTTAAAATGTATGCATGCTTGTGTTGTGGGCTGCTTTGGATTGCATATGCCTGTGAAATCCATGTCTCCAAACTTTCGTCTTTATACTGAGGAGAAACGGTAAATGAACTTGGCTTCATGTTGTACAGCTTTTATTCTATTGGTTTTGTGATTTTGTACTGTTTACTTTCTGCGTAGCAATGCAAATTTTCCCACTTATGCGATTAATAAAGGTTTATTTTATCTATTATCTCATCTTATAAAAGTAGAGAAAGCAGCATCTTTGGGCATCCTCCTCCTCTTTCTCCAAACCACACGGAGATGTGCAAAAACACACTGAAACTGCATTGCTTTTTTTTAGATGTCAGGCTTCAGATAAAGATTCAAGCCACCGGGTAAATGCTTTGACAGCTGCTACAAAGGATATTTTGTCAGGATTGAATGAAATCAGGATTACTTGAGGATACAGAAAGAGAGAGACAGATTTTTGAATTTCTTTGTAAAAATCTGCTCTTGACATTTTGTCTGTTTGACAAAGGAAATATGCACAAATAAACTTATAGCCTGCAGCCATTTGGAATATTCACTCCAGATTGGCCACTTGTAGTCGTGATCTGAATAACAATCTAAACCATGTATACTGTCAGTATTTAAAATCGAGCATTTTTACAGACAAACAGTTCAAACAGTTAAATAATACTCCCACATCTCTTTCACAGAAACATCAATTGAAAAGTTTCTCAGGGAACAAAAAGTGGGTGTACTGTTCCATTTCGTGTCATCAAGTTGGCTTTTGAGGGTGTAATTTCCTAGACAATCTAGTTCTAGCCTGTATTGAACATGCCACTTCCCATTTACCTAACACTCATTCATCTGGTGTAGCCATTCAAGGACCAAGGATTAAAAAATTAATTATTTGGAGGAGGTATGCAAGAGTGACCATTGTTCTTATGTGTGTCCAACAATGATCACTTTCCTGTATCTTATAGCAATTTTGTCCTGTATGTTTAAACAAGAAAGTGTTAAAAGCTGGCAACAGGGCCTAATTTATAAAATATGCTTAAGTGAAATTAAGTTCATAAGAGTGATGTCACACAGACAGGTCATGTGACGCGCAGGAGGAACCGGAAATGAGCGCATCACATGGTATAAAAGGCCAAGGAACGGAGGTAGTATTTGCTCAGTTTTCACCCTCAACTCTGCAATCCTCTCTTGTCAGGACCGTGATTACTCACAGTCATACCTTTTGTGTGTGTATGAGAGCATTGAGTTTCGTGGGAATCTTTACTCTGTGTAGAGCACTCTCAGATCAAAGTGCGTGGACCACCTACTCTCTCATGCTACTCCATGATGGAGTTTATCCTCCACGCTACACAGGTGACTCGGTAGTGTTCATTTTTTCCCTGACAAATGAATAGTATGAAAGCACAGTGATTACGGATCACATACTCCAATGCCTAAAGGACACAGAGACTGTCACTGTTGAATTTCAGCTTGAAAACTCGTACTGAGCTGTGCACATTTTCAAACTTAATTCAAATTTTATCAAACCGAATCAAACATAAATGTGAATTTTCACATATAGTCATTCCAAGATAAAAAACTACACAAACATTTACACAAGGCTTGTTCCAACAAGCATCAGTTATCATAAAGAGTTTTATTTTGCTGTCATTTCACCCTCGCCAGTAAAATAACAAACTGATGTTTTCAACATGAATTCTCTCAGAGGTAGTATAGATTATGTATAATGTAATCACTGTATTAGAAGGCTGTTTTATATTACCCATGTTTATTAAACCAGGTGCCTGAATGTTGGTATAGGAGATATGGCCAATCAATTGGACAAGAGCATGTTCTCCAGCTTTGTGAGCCAGTATTTTTCTGGGTTGTCGCTTGGATTGAGATAATATCATTGCACCGAATCTGATTGTGAGTTGGGAATACTCAGTGAGCTGGCACCAGCTGCCACAGAGGCCTCAACTGCATCTTCATGATGTTGTGAATATGATTTATAAACTGGCACTGACTTTTTCAATCCTCCATCCAATTTCACAGACATTTCATACACAATTGTAATGCTTTAGTCAATGAGTAGGCCTAGTCACATTTTTCAATATGGTGACTGTTTTCTTTGCTTGTAGTAACCTGTATAGTGCTCGCCCAGCACCCATAGTGGAGGAAACATCCATTTGAATGGGAAATGAGCCAACAAACTAAGATAACAGAACATTTCTTGGCAATTTCATTTTGTACCTGACCTTCTTCTATAATTTCAGTAGGGTTTTTTTTTCCTCCATTACTGTTTTAGGTACAAGATTTCATTCTGACAGTAGCAATGTGCAAGTTTGTAAAGATTCGGTCAAATTATTTTTTTTTTTGAGCAAATCCTTTTTTTCAGTTGTTACAACACATTGTGTTCAGGACAAAAAACAGCTCCATTCCCATTTACAAGTTTTCCTCTCACCGTAATAGGCTTTATTTCTCACCTATTATCTCTGATACCTGCTCTCTCACTGTTAAATTTAGTCTTTAAGTTTACTTTTTACGACAGCAAAATTTAAGTAGACAGTATCAGTGTAGATATTTATTCATAAATCTACTCATAAAGTATGAGTATAAATATGTGTAAGTGTATAGGTTTGTGCGTGCATGTGAGTGTCTGTGTGTGTGTGTGTGTGTGTGTGTGTGTGCAGAAAAGACCAAGAAAATCCAAGAGATTTGCTGGATGCATGAGCCTACAGAACGGCTAATTAAATTCCAATGCAAATCCAGCAGTATTTCATGACAGCTTGTGATAAAAACCCTATTGTGTTTAATGACATGCTTTGTGAATGTGCGTGAGTAGGGATGGAATTGAAAGCGAGGGGCTGAGAGAGACTATAGCCTACCTGTGGAAGTGCTAGAGACTGTGGCTTAAGGCGTGAATTTGAGATTGTTTTCACACTTGGTCCGTTTCAGCCCTTAAAGCAAACTCAGATCGATTAGTCAGCATTTTTTGCGTTTTTTTTAACACGCCAAACAAACTCAGACCCCTCTGAAACGACCCAAACTGAGACCACCGCATGAGGCAGTCTCAGTCCATTTCACTTTCAGTCCATGGCACAGTTCGGTTAACTCGCGCATTATGAACACAAAGCGCTCCGGGTTTGCTTCGACAGTTTTCATCCTCAAGGCTTGCTGTATGTAGATCACGAGGTACAGCCATGGGAAACCATATATGTCTATGCGGGAAACAGAAAGCAAAGAAATAAACCAATAAAAATGAATAAATGATAATAATAAAAAATAAAAACCCAATAAAAAAATAAAGGGGCCTAGAGACTCTTGTCTAGATCAAGTTTCTCTACCAAGTTGCTCAGCCTCAAAGCATTCTTGCTCTCCAACTGTTGAAGAAAAATAGTAGCATAGATATTTGTGGAAAATGTATACATTTGGTAGAGCTTTTAACCATCTACTCTTATAGAGAACAAGCATGGGAAACGTGAAAAGACAGCGGCGGCACGTTGAATGAGGAACTAAAGTGTGTACAGAAAAAGAACTGAGACCCCATCTGAGCTGAAGTGAACCAGAAAGAGAATCCTTTCAAATGAACTCACACTGTGAACATAAAAAGAACTGAGTTCCCTTTCTGCTTGTCCACTTTTTGGACCACTTCTAGAAGGCTGAGTTCGGTTTCTGTAGAGAGGACTATATGTGAAACCACCCTGAGAGCAATCACATTATTATTGTTGTTGTTGTTGTTGTTGTTGTTGTTGTTGTTGTTGTTGTTGTTGTTGTTGTTGTGGTGGTGGTGGTGGTGGTGGTGGTGGTGGTGGTGGTGGTGTTGGTGCTGGTGGGGGTGTAATTATTATTAGTTTTGTTGTTTATTTGTTTTTTGTTGTTGTCGCTAAATATATCCTGAAAATCTGTTTTTCATTGCAGTTTGGAACCAGTTTTGGTACATTATAGCCTTCTATAGATCTACAGATTCTCATTTAGGACTTAAGATTCAGAGCCACACTAGAAGGCAATGCCATAATTCTATAGTAACTTACAGTAACCTTGCATGTAAGGATTAACTAATCACAACCGATGAGCTGGTTTCCTGTTACAATGATAGACTACATAGTTGGACAATCTTGCTCCTCTAAAATCTTGGATTGTTTTTTTACTTGTTCTGCTCACTTGTGCGCCACGTTGCTGTGTCTTCTTAAAGCTAAAGGCTGGAGGCAGGAACGTCTGGCTGCTAAAATTGGGCTTGCTAAACATAAAGAAATATATCATGATTACTTACATCCTTAAAAGGGTGCTCTTTCCATGTCTAAATCTGCCTACTATGCAGAACAGTTTAGGATAAGTGAGAGGAAATCTACAGCTTTGTTTTTAATAAGGTCCTACAACCACCTGCTGCCCTTACACTTCACCTTTATTCGACTGCTCAATATAATCAGTGGTTACACAGAACATTACTTTTAACCTAGCACCTGGTAAGCTCTGTTTAAATTCCTTGTCATTCTTACTTCCACTTCCCACATAGACCTACTTCCTACTATTAAGATGCCTGCCCTCTATTGCTCCATTGATAACTGATATTATACATTTATCACTTACTTCTGGTTCAGTTCCTCTGTTCTTAAAAATGGCTACAACTCCTCTTTAAAAACAGGTGCTGACTAAAATACTTGAAAAAACAGTTGCAACACAGGTACGTGCAAATCTCACTGATAATCATTAACAGTTTCAGTCTGGTTTTCATCCCTTCCGCAGTACAGAGACAACTTTGATTAAAAACACTGGCCACTGACTCTGAGCTGTTGACTATTTTGGTGTGGCTTGACCTGAGTGCTGCATTTGATACAGTCTCCCATAGCATTTTGTTAGAGCAATTAACTTCAGTTGGAATCAGTGACATCACGTGTACTTGGTTTTCTTCATATCTCTCTGGCCGTACACAGTTTGTCCAACTAAAGAACTTTAAATCTCAGTCAACCTGTCACGCACACGGGTCACGTGACGCGCAAGAGGAACTGGAAATTAGTGTGTCAGATGGTATAAAAGCCAAGGAACGGAGTTGGTGTTTGCTCAGTCATTTGAGTCTTTGTCCTCAACCCTGCAATCCTCTCTTCTGAAATCCTCTCCTCTGAATACTCACAGCCATACCCTTTGTTGATTCCGGTGGGAATCCTTACTCTGTGTAGAGCACTCTCAGATCAAAGTGTGTGGACCACCTACTCTGTCATGCTACTCCACAATTGGGTTTATCCTCCACGCTACTTGGGAGACTCAGTAGTATTCATTTCTTCTGTGACACAACCTTAGTCACCAGTGGGGTTCCCCAAGGCTCTGTTTTAGGACCTCTTATATTTGTTATTTATCTCCTTCCACTTGGCCTTATCTTCAGAAGATTTGATATTCAGTTTCATTGTTATACAGATGATGCCCAGCTATACTTATCCACTAAACCAAATCCTGCCCTCCCTCCCCCCCTCATCCTCTCTAATTATCTTTCTGGAATAAAAACTTGGTTCTTAAACTTAATAATGATAAAACTGAAATTCTTCTTGTTGGAACTAAATCTATACTCAACAAATCTGATAGTGTTTCCCTGACAATTGATGGATCCACAGTTACCTCTTCTCCTCAGGTTAAGAGCTTGAGTGTCATCCTTGACAGCACTTTATCTTTTAAAGCCCATGTTAACAATATTACCAGTTCTGCATATTATCATCTTCGCAATATAAACAGTCTCCGTCCTTTCTTCATTCCTAATAGTACAGCCATTCTTGTACATGCTTTGGTAACATGGCTCCTTGTTTAATACCGCATGGATTTAAACATTTTGCTATTAACATTTTAAGTACTTAAAGTACACAACCTGGCACCTTCATATCTGTCTGATCTGTTGCAGGTTTATACACCCATTCGTACTCTGAGGTCTTCCTCCTCTAATCTGTTCAGCACGCACTCTGCTCGCTTGTCCACCACGGGGTTTAGGTCCTTTACCTTTGGTGCTACCCATATTTGGAATTCCCGTCCTCTGGATATCCGCAGCATTGATTCACCTCACAGCTTCAAATCTAGACTGATCTTTTTAAACTTGCTTACTCCCTTTAATTCTGTTTTATGACTGTATCACTTGCGGTTTTGCACTTTTATAATGGCGCATACATGTTATTTATTTCTTATTTATTCTCGTTTTTGGTTTGCTTTTTAATTTTGTAAGGTGTCCTTGAGTGCCTTGCAAGGCGCCCTTAAATAAAATGTATTATTATTTATTATTATTTAGTATAAGTGCAACACATAAGTAGAGTTTAAATTAATTTGAAACTGTATAAAGTGAGATACTAGCCATGAAGTGCCAAAAGGACACAATTGCAAGAACCAGCTTTCTATAAATGAGTTTTAATGAACACAAATCGAGAGTCTGAGCTCACAGAGCTATGAACAAAAACAAGCTTAGTGCAATACTAATACAGGGCTGTTCCCGGAGGACCCTCACTCCAATGGGAATCCAAGCTTGAGAGAGGGAAGGGGGACTCGGCTGCAGAGATGTTCACAAGTCATTTTTCCCAAGTCCAAGTCAAGTCTCAAGTCTTTGTGCTCGAGTCCAAGTCAAGT